>PVIY010012030.1:0-63390 GCA_004026745.1 Myrmecophaga tridactyla | reverse complement strand
CCCGCCCCCCCCCCCCAAAAAAATCCCAGATACCTTCACTCAGTCTGCTGTGGACCTGAGGGCCCCTAAGAAGCAAGCTGGACTCTTTTTCCATGCTCCTTAGCAGTTTGGGCTTAAATGGGGCAACTGTCCCAGCATTGTGAGTCAGTGTTGGTCTTTACATACTCAGTCTTCTATTTTAATCCTTGTACTGTGATTACTATAGATTGTATAAAGGCTAATACTGAGCACCAACCATGCCCTTTTACATACCTTATTTAAATTTCTTCTTCCCTTGCAAGGTAAGTAGTGAATCTCCTTTTTACTGCGGACCTGTGATTTATACAAGGTCACAGAGATTCAGTCACTCGACACTTCCTTCCTTCATTCATTCCCTCCTCAACCCTTTTCCAGCATCTCCCCTGTGCCAGCCTCAGAAAGCATAGCTGGGATTTGAACCAGATACCCCGACTCCTTGTTCACTCCTCCATCAGGGATCCAGGGTCTATCTCAGGTATTTATCGTATGCCTTCGGCATTGGGTGTCTTATCCGTGTCTTAGCATTTCATTCTCACAACTTGCATCAGAAGGGAATCCATTGTCCCAATTTACAGGAAAGAAAACATTCCAGCAGGGCTGAACCTACATTTTTCATTCCCTCCTCAGGTTTCACATTCCAGTCTCACTTTCTCTGACTTGCCAGCTAATTCTTTCATTCCTCTGGCCAGGTCCTGGGGTCTAATTCCTTTCAACTTCAGCAGTCAGGATGTCTAATAGCCCAGCTCCCGGCAGGCTCTGCGCCAGGGGCAGGGGCCCAGGGGCAAGGAGAGCAGGCAGACGGAAGCAGCCCCCTCGGGAGCCCGTGAGTGCAGCTCTTGTTTTCGGGTCGCTCCCTGGCCAGGCCACCGGAGCAATCAAGGGCAGGAAGGGGGGGCCAGGCTGCTATGCACAGGGTGGGGGTGGGGCATCTCCAGGCCGGAAGAGAGCCAGACTGACTCTGCCTGTGGATTATAGCCACTCCCTCCTCCTCCTCCTCAGGAAGGCAGTGCTCGCTGCCCCTGACCCTCCTGGGCCGGCCACTGCCCTGGAGCACTGGGCGGGCTGAGGCCAGGCTCCTCACAGAGGGCCTGAGAGGTGAGGGTTCAGGTTGGCCAGGGCTGGAGCATGCAGGCATGATCCAGGGGCCAGGAAGGGGCTTTGGGAGAAACTGAGCCACCCCCAGCCAGGCTCGGGAAGAGTAAGGCCTGTGGAGGTGAAGGGGGCTACTAGGGTGGGACAGATGTCTGGATAGAGGAAAGAGGAGAGATGGATAGAAAGAAATAAAGAAAAGGGGAGAAGGGTAGAGAGGGAAACACTACCGCAAACAGCAAGTAGAAAGAGGCAGCAAAAAAAAAAAGAAGCAATGACAAACCCAGTAGCAAAGAGACCAAGCGATATGCAGACCCACAGAGAGGGACAGAGGGACAGAGAGACAGAGGTGGAGAACACAGACATCCAGAGACACGCAGGGGTGGGACAGGCCCTGGGCAGCATCTTGGCTGGCCTCCTGGAAAGTGGCGGTGGCCTCACCCACCAGTCCGGGTCTGCAGGGATGAGGGCGTGGGGCCAAGCCTGGCATGAGCCATGTCTGGAAACAGGAAGCAGCAAGATTGTGCAAAGACCCAGATGGGCAGAAGGGGTGGGGAGGGTATGTTAAACTGCGGTGCCAGGTCTGGAATTTCTCAGTGAGGAAAGGGCAGAGGGGCAGTTGTGGGCTTTGCAGGAGAAGGACTGGGCTGGACAAGGTCATGAGACAGAAGCCCAGTTGCCCCACCCCCACCTTTCTCCAGATAGAGCTCCTGGGAGAACCAAAGTCCAAGGAGGGAAAATGACTGGCCCAAGGTCACACAGCTTTCAGGTCGTCTTTAAATGTAGTCCTCCCTTATTCATTCATTTGTTCTCTTATTTTTTTCAACAGACATTAGCTGAGCCACTGCCCAGTGCCAAGTACTGTGCTAGATATTGGGGGTACATTGACGAATATCAGATGGCCTCTGCCTCCCACCCCCAGCTCACAGTCTATCATGCCCTAAGCGCTATGATAAAGGGAAGTTCAGGGATTTGGAGCTAGTCTGGGGGTTCAAGGGCAGCTCTCCGAGGAGGGACACCAGGGTGAAGTGCTGAGACTTGAGTAGGAACCAGCAGGAGGAGAGGGGTGGGAGAAATGCCAGGCAGACAGACAAAGTGCCCGGCATGGGGCGGGGGTGGTGGCGGGTGTCACAAAATTCAGCTCATCAGGCACTCCAATGTGCAAAGAAGCCATAATTATTTTGTTTGTAACTAATCCGAACTCTGTCCCAACCCCCCGCCCTTAATTAGCAGGAGGAAAATATTACGTAATGTCTTCATCCAATTTGGTTTAAAGCTTGGCCTGATCTGACTATTTAAACAGTCTCATTAGGTGGTTTCAGTCTGTCATGTATGAAAATGCCCCATCCTGCAGGTAGCTTCCACCTCTACCTGCCTCTCCAGCTGGAGGCGGGTGCTGTGAGCAAGCAGGCAGGTGCGGGATCGCCCTGAGGGTGCGCCTGCCTGGTGGCTCCTTGTGCTGAGATCTGCAGCTGAACTCTAGCATCTTCTTTCAGCCCAGGCCAGGCCCCAAGTGGTGGTCCCAGTTGATCCGGCTACACCCGGCTCCCAGGACCTGCAGAACCAGAGCCTCTGCCGTGTCTCCCATCTAGCAGCTCCCGGCCTGGTGGTCCCCTCTCAGCCTCTGTGCCCAAGCCCTTTACCCTCCCAGGCCTACTAGCTCACCGACTCTCGATTTGGCATCCAAGTCACTCGGAACACAGCCCTGCAGGAGAAAGCAAACTCTCAGGCCTCGGTCTATTGGATCACACTCTAAACCCAAGTAAGCAGGGCTACGCTCTCCCGTTGCTGCCTAGTATAGAATGAATGTACCAGTGTTTTTAATCATCCCCTGTTCTTGTGTGTTGCCCTCCAATTTTTTGCTGTCATAAACAGTGCTACAATAAGCATCTGTGTACCTTTCTCTATGTACATATACACACGTCTTTCTCAAGGGTAGACACCAAGAGGTGAAATTGCTGGGTCAAATACACAAAGCTATATGTGTTTTAAATTCTGACAGTCCGTTCCCAATCAACTCCCCAGGATGCCGGCTGTCCTGGAGTCAGGTTGCTACCAGTGTCTGCCCCCTCAGCACCCCTCAACCACCGCCCCCTTCCCCGCAGAGGACCCTCTCTCTCCTCAGACAGCAAGGGCCTCCCTGCAGCAACTTTCTAGGGATGGCCACACTCAGGGATTCCAAGACATTTTCTGCTTTCTCTCATTAAAGAAAATATAACCTTGCAGGACACTCCTTCTGATGGGGCACCCACCACCCGTCTGAATTCTAAGGGGAGCCTTGAGGTGCATGGAGATGTCCAGAGATGCAGCTACCATAAGAAGGGAGGGGCCATGGGCCTGAAACCCACCCATGTGCCCCCTTCCATGGTGCCTTTCCAGGGCTCTTCCTTCAAAAGGTAAACATCTGCAGCTCTTTATGTTTCAGGGTAAATTAGCTCATCACTGGGCTCCCTTGTGTCAAGAAACACTGTGGCAAGCACACTGCCTCAATCATCCAGGGACGTCCTGATTCTAAATATTTAACTATTACATTATCTGATATCTGTGTAAACAGAATTTATACTCCCTTTATGTCATTCTGTTCTTTTCAACAAAATGCCTTGCAAAGGGCGTGACTACACGCAGTGTCATGTGGATGCCTTAACATATAAAGTTGTCCCAGGCCCTGAGCTAGTGCTGGGGACACAGAAGCAAAGACACCGTCCCACCAAGCCAGAACTCACAGCCACAGCGAAGGATGGGGGTGAGGCCACGATCAAACCTGGCAGAAGAGCAAGTACCGAAACAGAGGTTTGAACCAAAGGCCACAGAGCCAGCCACAGCGGTCAACTGGAGAGGAGGGGAAGGTCCTGCAAGGCCTCTGGAAATAGCCAGGTGGGACAGACCAACGAGTGTATTTCAGACAGATGGACCAGCTGTGCGAAAGCCCGGAGCCAGAGAGCAAATCTGGCCTTTGGAGAGAGGCAAGTACCTTGGAACTGCTAGGCCAGAATTTCTCTGTGTTCCCTACGAATAAAGACTTCCCAAGACTGGAGTGGAGCGGAGGAGGGGAATGGAGAGGAATGGGGAGATTCAAGGAGATTGAATCTGATGGGCCAGGCAATTTTCTCAAATCTCCCATTGTTCACGTGGAGCCTAAAGGCTAGTAGAGGATGTGGAAATGGGAATAGCTCGGGCTAAGAATGAGAAAATTGCGTTGCCCCATGCATTGTTCCCAGGCACAAAGCAACTCTGGTCACTGTCCAGGCCCTCTCCTCCCTGGGGACACCCTGCCCTTCAATCTTGCCAGGTGTAGCAACCTCACGCCACCCCCAGTACTATCCGTGTTCAGCCCCAGACTGAGCATTCCAGCCAGACCTTGTGCAAAGTGCTTCTCACACAGCACCACACTGAAAGCCACAGCAACCTGATGAAGGACTCAGCAGGCACTGTCACCTCATTTCACAGGGGCGGTAACTGAGAATCAGGGAAGTGAAATGACTTGCTCAAGATCACTCAGCCAGTGACCAAAAGGGGGAAGAGAGAAATGAGACCAAATAAAGTGTCAGGGGCTAAGAGATTTCAGAGTTCAGAGGTTATCCTGGAGGTTATTCTGACACATTATATAGATGTCCCCTTTTTAGTTTGTGGTGTATTAGAGAGGCTAGAGGGAAGTGCCTGAAAATGTAGAGCTGTGTTCCAGTAGCCGTGTTTCTTGAAGATGATTGTATCATGATACAGCTTTTGCAGTGTGACTGTGTGATTGTGAAAACCTTGTGTCTGATGCTCCTTTTATCTACGGTATGGACAGATGAGTTAAAAATATGGATTAAAAATAAATAAATAATAGGGGGAACAAATGTTACAATGGAAAATGGGTAGATGAAATAGTAGTGGTCAATGAGAGGGAGGGGTGAGGGGTATGGTGTGTATGAGTTTTTCCTTTTTATTTCTTTTTCTGGAGTGATGTAAAAGTTCTAAGAAATGGGCAGCTGCCGTGGCTCAGCAGGCAGAGCTCCGACCTGCCGACCTGGCGTGCTGGAGGTCTGGAGTTCGATCCCTGGTGCCTCCTGCCCATATGCAAATTAAAAAAAAAAAAAAAGTTCTAAGAAATGATCATGGTGATGAATATACAACTATGTGATGATATTGTGAGCCATTGATTGTATACCAAGTGTGGAATGTTCGTACGTTAAGAATGTTCGTGTTTGTATGTTGATTGGTTTTATTAATTAAAACAATGAAAAAAAAGATTACTCACTCAGGGAGCCTCAGGGACTGACTGCAAAGCCCCTGTGTGCCCCTAGCCCCGCCCCAGTGTCCCGGAAGCCAGGCTCTGTGAATCTGGGAGTCAGGCTGCTGGCCACTCACTCCATCTTTGGGGAAAGCCCAGACCTTCCTCTTTCCTCTCCACCTCTTGAAAGTCGTTCTATTGTGTGTTAGGGTGGAGTTTAGTCCTGGCTGCACCATCTCGGGCAAGTCATTCACCTTCCTAGAGCCTCAGTTTCCTCCTATGTAAAATGGGGATAATGTTCTAACCTCCCTGGGCAGTGGTGAAGATGGACTGAACGCAGGGCCTGTCTCGGGGTACATAGTCCGTCTTTCCCTCCTCTGGTTTCCATGCTTGGTCCGCCCCTCCCTTCTCCACCAACAGGGCTGGTGCTTCCCTTGGATGCATCCAGGGATCGTCTTTTCTGTGGGATCTGAATAAAGGCTCATGCTGGCTTTGGGTGACCCAGAATATTTCCCCAGCACTCCCCTCACCTTTCAGCCCCAAATGGCCCCTCACCTCAAGGCACTGGGCAACTCGGCAGGAAGCCCAGCTGGATGGGCCCGCGGCTCAGAGCCGATGAACCAGGCAGTTTGGGTGACTCTCAGACGTATTAGCTGAGGGGTCCTCGTCAGAAACGCACACCTGGACTCGGGGACCTAAGCACCTGCAGCCCCTGATGGGTCTTCGTTCAGTGTGATTTTTGTTTTTATTTGACGAGGTCCCATGTGTGGGCCCATGCACACACATTCTCTCATGCAAGCCTTGCTCACACTCATGCTGTCACGTTCAGAATCTCACACACACACATACACACAACCAGGGAAACCGAACTCAAGGAGTCTCCAGCGCCCAGGTGGGGGGAGGGCACATTTGCACAGGGTGGGCAGGGTACGGAACTCGGCTGTGTGGGAAACATAGTGTTCCTACGGGTGTGCAACTCCCCTTCCGGCCAGGTTCCAACAAGGAAGCAACTCCTCCAGCCGGAAGGGGCCTTGGTGTTCCTCCCCAGAGCAGAATGGAAGGCAAGCAGTAAGGTTAATGCATCCGCACCCAGGAGGGGGGCTGGGCGGTGCAGCCTCCTCCCTCTCTCCTACCTGGCCCTCTGCCTGACCGTGGCCCACCCCACTTTGTTGCTGCAGCCACCATCACCATTTGATCGTTTCTACCCAGCACTCCTTGGGCAGAAGCATTCGTCCTGGGGGAGACACAGGTCCAAAAATTAAGCTCAAGGAAGGGTGAGGGGGATACAGAATGGTCTTCTTTTGTCTCCAAGCCTTCTCCCCATTCCACTCCAGCATACTTATTATTCCACTCCAGCAAACCCCTGGGCCTCAGTTTCCCCCACTAATAAACGGGAGGGCTGGGTCTGACAAGTCCAAGGTACAGGCTTCCCTGTGTGTTGTTATCTATTGCTCCCAGATTCCAGGCCCACAGAAACTGTAAGATAATAAATTATTGTTATTTCATTTATTATCCCAAAATATACCTTTTGGGGGTAATTTGTTACACAGCAAAAGATAACTAATGCAAATTTTACTTAGATGGTCCAAGTCCCAAATGAGACCCTGGAGGCAGTAACGTCCCTTAAACCAGGTGGGGTGCGCACTCATGACACAGACAGGAGGCCAGACCTCGGGCGGGTGGAGGACAGGACGCTAAGGCCTCCTCCCAGGCTCACGGAGCCTCACCGGTGCCTCTGCACCGCTGGGAAAGCACCTCTCAGAGGGAGGCAGGGCCCCCTCTAAGGGCGCACAGCTGAGCTGAGAGAGAAGCCAGCTCTTTTGAACAGTGGACTCTGACGAGCTCCCCATGCACCTCAGGAGCGCTGTGATTTGCTCCCCATGTGGCCAGGGCTATTTCTTCTTCATAAGATCATGGCGCTCACGAGACTGAGTCACTGAGTCCCAAACAGGACCCCTCATCCCATGACTACAGGCTGAGCCCAGCCTCTACTACCAAAGGCAAATAGAACCCGAAGAATAATGGGTCGGGTCAATAAATTCAGCGAACAGATTGTCTGTTGGTTCGACTGCTTCCACCTCGTCCGACCCCAGACTCTCCTGAGCAGTGGGCAGCCCAGAGCTCCTCTCAGAATGAACGTGGTGCTGGCCACATCCCTCCGTGGTTGGTGGGCGCTCAGGGGCAGGGCTGTGTCCCTTTCCTCCCTGGGATATGTTCAAGTCCCAACCACCGTCCTGTGGGCGCGAACACGCTTGTGAATAGGATCTTCAAAGGTCTTGTGGCGATGAGGCCAAACTGAAGCAGGATGGCCTCGGTCCGTATGACTGGAGTCCTTAAAAGCAGAGGAGACTTGGGTGCAGAGGCTTTAGGAGTCAGAAGGAGACAGAAGGACCAGTGACAGAGGCAGAGCACGAGATATGGACTGCTGGCAAGCCACCGCAGGACTCTCCAGACTCTGCAGAAAGCAGGACCCAGCCAAAACCTTAATTTCGGTCCTCTAGCCTCCAAAATTGTAAGAGAAGAAATTCGTAATGTTTAAACCAATCAATCCATGATGCTCATTACAGCAGCTCTAGCAAACTAAGATAAATGGATAATTGGTCAGGTGGATGGAGCCGGTATAACGTAAGGGTGAAGAACCCAGGTTTTGAGCTTGGATTTGCATGCTAGCTCTACCACTTATGAGATGCATGAAGTTGGAGTTATTAGTCCCATGGAATATAATTTCTCTAAGATTCCGTTTTCTCAGCTATAAAATGGGAATAAATAGTAACTTACTCACAGGGCTGGTGTGAGGCTCAAATGTGATAATAAATGCAAAGAGCTGAGCATTATGCTTGGCACACAAGACACACTCAATAAATGGCCACTGTTGCTACTGTGGCTGGTGGGCCAAATGCCCAGATGCTAAGACGGAGGCTGCACTGTCTCCCCTCGGCTTGAACTATGAACAAGGAGGTCAATTCAGGTTGTAGCATAAAATATCTAAATTCCTTCCCTAGGGGCCGACAGATTTTCCCCTTCCTTCCGTGAGCCCAGGTTTTGTTCTCACTCCTCCCCTCTGAGCTGGGGTGGGTGTTTACTGAGGAGGGCAGACAGCTCTGTCTCTTGCTGTGAGTGCCCATGGCCCTGGTCTCCTTATCTCCAGATTAGGAGTCAGAAGCTCCTGACATAGGAGAGACCATGGCAGTTCCGGGGAAACATCTAGATGTTGCAGCCCCTAGCAAGCTTCCAATTCTGGCCTTTTGGGAAGCTCAGGAGAAAGGCCAAGTGGCTGCAGGTCTTCTGTTAAGTGGCAATCCAGGCCGTGAGCCCCGCCGTGAGCCTGGAGAGGGATTCCCAGAACCGGTCCCCCTTGACAGACCTGTTGAAGGCCTGGACAGAATGTTCCTTGCTTCCAGGAAGGCAGCTTCCGTCCACACTGAGGAGCAGCGTGACCCCAGCCTTGGGATCCCTGCCTGTTCATTTGGTGCCCTCTTGCTGCCCTATCCTCAGCCACCCATACCCCACATCCCCCCACCCTGTCAATGAAAGTTCACCGAGGCCCCCTCTGAGCTAAGGGCCACCCCAGGCCCTGCGAGCACCAATGAGGCAGCTGGGGTCCCAGCCTCCCCTGTACCCATCACACATTCAGAGGCAGTCACAATGGGAAGATGGTCAAATTCCACCCCTCACTCTAGAGATGGGGAAGGCACAGCCCAGAAAGGGCAGCAACCTGCCCAAAGCCACCCAGTGCTTTGGGGCAGAGCCTGTTCCAGCCCAGGTTTCTCAACTCACCAGGCCAGTGAGTCAGCATGAATCACAGGAAAGGGGACAAACAAGGGGTCTGACTTGAGGTTGGGAAGCTCAGAGGATCTGAGTTTGAGGCCTGGCTCCATGACTGACTTGCTGGGGGACACTGGCAAGTCACATGATCTCTCTCAGCCTCAATTTCCTCATCTTTGAAATGGGAATAATAACTTGTCCCTTGCAGAGTCCCTAAGAGAACCGAGTAAGAACAGAGGGAGAACATCTTGCATTGTGCCTGCACATAGCAGGCCTGAATAACAGGTGTTAGGTTGAAACCCCAAACCTAATAGTTGGGGTTCTGTGGTGGTTTGAACTGTATGTACCGCCAGAAAAACCTGCCCTTAAGTCTAATCCATTCCTGTGGGTGTAAACCCATGATAAGTATGACCTTTTGGTGAGGCTATTTTAGTTAAGGTGTGACCCACCTCATTCAGGATGGGTTTTAATCCTATTACTGGACCCCTTTATAAATTAAATAAAAACAGAAAGACAAAGAGAGAGAAAGCCATGGAAGCAAGAAGCCGAAAGCAACACAATTTGGAAGAGAAGGGAGAGCCCTGCAGATGCTATCATGTGCCTTGCCATGTGGCAGACAAGGCGAGGATCGCCTGCAGCCAGTCTCTAGGAAGAAAGCATCGCCTTGATAATGTCTTGATTTGATTTGGGCATTTCCTCAGTCTCAAACTGTAAGCTAATAAATTCCCATTGCTTAAACCAACCCATTTCATGATATTTGCTTTGAGTGTCCTAGGAAATTAAAACACGTTGGTTTTTCAAGTAATGGCAATTTCTCATGGGCCATCCCAATAATTATCATTTTTATTATTATTAGCATAATCACTATCAGCTGTGTGATTTTGTACATACTACTTTGTCTCTCAGTCTCTTCATCAAAAAATATAAAAAGATCATATACAAAGCATCCATGTAAAGCCTGTAATTTTTTACTTTACCCGTGTAAAGGCTCATAATAAGTTTTCACTAGAGCTCAGTCTCCTCACATTTCCCGCCTCATCAAATCACTTTTTCCATAGGTGGCCACAGGGAAGTCTTTCTCTTTTAATTCTACAGCCCCATGACGAAACGGTGACTGAGGAATGGGAGAAGAGGGAGGAACCGGCTTCTAAAATGATCTTCTCAAAGAAGTTAAAAAAAAAAAAAAAAAAAAAAAAAAAAAAAAAACCAGGTCATGTTTTCAAAAACCCAACCTTGTGTAACCCTATCCGGCCAGGCTGAGGGCCTCTGGTGGGCTCCAGCATGGGAGAACAGAGCACTGCAGAGGGGCCTCTCCCACCTCTGTTCTCCTCCAGGCTGCCACCCTCCCAGGCCCCCTGAGGGGGGCTCCACAGGAAGGTCAGTTCCCTGTGTTCTGGGTCACGCTTGATAAAACAGCCGGGACGTCCTTTAAGCAGCTGGATGGCACCTGGCACCGTTACAGAACTGAAGATCCCTGATCTGGAAGGCCCAGGATCTCTGAGTGCAGCCTCCTGCCTCTAGATGGGTGGATGTGGAACCCTGCAGGGCAGAGGCCAGGATTCCCCAGGGATGGAGATGCCACCCCTCCCTAACTGCCCCTTGCAGTGTTTTATCTCTTGCCAGCAGAGATAGCCTTTTTTCTAACTTCAATCCCCCCTTCTTTATCTGTTAATCAAATAGTCCCAATGGCATCTCTGTGCTGGCTTCAAGCCAGTCACAGAAGACACAAATTGAACAAAATAGCCCCTGTGTATTCCCCAGCCCCTGTTTGCTCCCCAGTCTGTCCCACCGGATCGTTGGTGTCTGTTTAGCATCCGACTCCTCCGCCAGAGGGGATGCTCCCTGGGGGTGGGCCCCAGGGTGACACAGGGCCCATGAGAGGTGCCGGCGAAGCAGCAGTTCAATGTTAAATAAATGAATGAGCAAACCAATGAATTGTCAGACTCCGCAGGAACATTTTCAATAATAGGAGCTCACTGCTTTGCAGGCAGCCCATTTCCCTAGAGGGAACAAGGTGGAGATGGTGAGCCTAAGCTGAGGTAGACCCAGCTACACACACACACACACACACACACACACACACAAACAAACACTCATCCTCCCTGCTCCACTCCCCCAGCTCATTCTGATACTGGGAATGAACATCTAACTGGAGATGACTGCACCACCCAGAATCCCCCCTATCCCCACATGCCTGGGCTCCAAACCTGGGGCTGGGGGATCCCCGGGCCTGGAAAGTCCCTCATGCCTGTCCTGCGCCACTCCTTCTCAGCACCGTTTCTTGGAAGGAGATGTTGGCTCATGATCAGAAAAGTTCTGGAATTCACTATAGGAAGCGGATGACTGAACAAGGAGAAAGGACCTTGGTTGAAAAGCCAAGAATTCCAGGTTCTGGTCTCTATTCCGACAATTATGAGCATGGCATGCGGGCCCAGGTGGGCCTGGGTTCAACTTCAACTCTTCTGCTTAGGAGTTGCCTGATGTCTGGCAAATCACTTTCCTCATGGAGCCTTGGTTTCCTCTTTTTGAGACGAGATACAGCATCTCCCCTCACAGCTACCATGAGGATTAAACGAGGAACCAGCAGAAACTGATAACCAGCTGGCACGCAAAGGATGTAATTACTGCCTGGTGAATAGCTGCTATCCTGAGTCCCCTAAGTGTCCCTCCTTTCCAGGACCCTCTGGGACCTCGCCATGATTCAGCAACTAAAGGGTTAACATCTAGCCCCGCAGGGGGTCTCCAGGACTCTGGTGGCCCTTCTGACAATAGTCGGTGTCCAAAGTAAATTACACAGGTGTGAGCAAATGCTCCATAAAGTATACAAAGTGCTGGTTAACTCCCAGACTCATGACTGCATCCTGGATCCAGCTCCGGGTTGTGGACACTCACCCCCGCCTCCTGGCCCTGCCCCTGGATGGACGGCTCACAGGCAGCACGTGTTTTGCCACTTACCAAGTCTTCCCTGTTAAACCCATCCATCCCAAGGATTGACCCCACCTCTGCTCAGATGCTCCAAGAGGGAACCCGGAGTTGCCCAAGACCCCTTCCATACCCAAGCTGTCCCCTGTCTGGCAATTACATTTCCTCTAAGTTCTCCAGATCCATTCCTCCTTCCGGCTCCCATCCACCTTGTGCCCTCCACATTTCTCATCTCCTCACTGGTCTCTGGGCTCTAGTTTCTGCCTCCATTTCATCCTCACACTGTGGGCAGCCGCCTTCCAGAAGCAGGGGGCTCTCCTGCGCAAATCCCTCTGTGCTGGTTTAAAAGGATATATGGACTCTAGAAAAGCCATGTTTTAATCAAAATCCCATTTCATAAAGGTAGAATAATCCCTATTCAATACTGTATGTTTAATTAGTAATCAGTAATCAGATCATCTCCCTGGATGATGTGATTTAGTCAAGAGTGGTTGTTAAACCGGATTAGGGGATGACATGTCTCCATCCATTTGGGTGGGTTTTGATTGGTTTATTGGAGTCCTATAAAAGAGGAAACATTTTGGAGAATGGGAGATTCAGAGAGAGCAACACCACAAAGTAGAGAGTCCACGAGCCAGTGACCTTCAGAGATGAAGAAGGAAAATACCTCCTGGGGAACTTCATGAAGCCAGAAGCCAGGAGAGAAAGTTAGCAGATGATGCCATGTTCACCACATGCCCTTCCACTTGAGAACGAAACCACGAACTTCATCAGCCTTCTTGAACCAAGGTATCTTTCCCTGGATGCCTTTGATTGGACATTTCTTTAGACTTGTTTTCATTGGGACATTTTCTCAGCCTTAGAACTGTAAACTAGCAACTTACTAAATTCCCCTTCTTTAAAAGCCATTCTGTTTCTGGTATATCGCATTCTGGCAGCCAGCAAACTAGAACACCCTCCATGATGGTTGTCGCCAGCTGGGATCCTGAGATGAAGAGCTGCTGGCAGGAGGCTCGCTGGGCGGTGCTCTCAACATCAACATCTGAGGAGGAGTGACTGAAGTCGGGCTGGGAGAAGGAGAAGTTGGGCTGTGGTGAAGACCCCTCAGAGGTCTCAGCCAGCCCCCTTGGCGAGGGCAGGAGCTGGAATGATGCTTCATCAGTTGCCCCAACTTGGGATGAGGAGGCCAGGTCTTTATATTCTATATATCCATTATATCCCTGTCTGAACCAGTCACTGGATACCAGTTAGCCCTAGAAGGGGCATGGCATTTGGGGAGGAGGGTCTCTTCAGCCTAAAGCTGAAGGGGAGTCTCAGCTGCAAGCTTCAGCACGCCTAGCAGCTGTGGGGTGTGTGCCCCAGTGCCGGGGTGGGGTGGAGGTGGGGATGGGGCACCTGGGCAGCAGCAGCCACTATAGAGGTGCTTGGGTGTAGCAGATGCCCCAAAAAGGTTTGTTCGGTGACAGAAGCAATTGACAAATTGCCTTCAATTTTGAATGTCTTATTTAGCACACAAGGCTCTTCAAGGTCAGCCCCCAACACATTCTTCGTCTCTCACCCCTCCCGGCTCACCCCCACATTGTGCTTCTTGCAGTTTCCCAAGCTCAACATGCTATTTCACACCTCTCT
Organism: Myrmecophaga tridactyla; assembly: GCA_004026745.1. NCBI lineage: Eukaryota > Metazoa > Chordata > Mammalia > Pilosa > Myrmecophagidae > Myrmecophaga > Myrmecophaga tridactyla. The sequence goes on along the minus strand of PVIY010012030.1, from coordinate 49,754 downwards.
GCTTCTGCACGTGTTATTTCATCTGCCTGGAATGTCTTTAAATGGAAAAAGAAATCCTATTCCTTTCTTCCAGCCAATTTCTACTCCTGTAAAGACTCCAGCTCAGCTCTGCCTCCCCTGGGAAATGTTCTATTAGATCCTCCAAAGCTGGTGCGGCCACCACAAGCAGAGCACAGCCGCTGGGGGCTGATCAGCAAGAGATCCTCGGGGACAGGCACCAAGACTTGAGGGCCTCAGTTATCCAGGACACATTTGCGGGCCCAGGATAGGAAGAGTCTGGCAGAGGAACCGTCCAGGGAGAAGCCCGAGCAAGTGCACAGGCCTAGAAGCATGAAAGCATGCTCGGAGAAGACAGGCCTGTCTCATGCCGTTCAACATGACTGCCATCATCATTCCCTCTAATTGTCGTCACTGCCATCATCACCGCTGTCATCATTAAAGCCACAATTTACTGAATGCTGACTACCTACCAGGCTCTGTGCCGGGTCCTTGGCAGGGCACGTTTCCCTTTAATCCTTATTTTATCTTCACTGTTAAGAGCCCTGAGAAGTAGGCACTATTATTCTCATTTTCCAGATATGGAAACGGAAGGTTCAGGAAGGTTCAGAGCTCTGCCCAAGGTCACGCAGCTGGTTAATGGTCCGTCAGGTTCCAAGGACACTCTATTCACCACACCACTGGGCAGCTGGGCCACACTGATCTCATCTTTCCCAAGCCTCTCCCACCACATCACTGTCTGCGGGAACTCCTCTCCTAAATGGAAAAGGACACGCCACTGAGAAGACACGGGCTGGACCCAGCTGCGGCAGCCAAGAGACGTGGGAGGGGCTTGGAAGGGGATAGGGGAGGACATTCAGAATCATATCTGCCATTCTAGATCAGACCCAGACAGGGCTGCATGGAGATCTCCTTCAGTCTCCTCCTGCCTGCGAATGGGCTATCTGAAACCCCAAAGAGCTTCCAAGATCACCCTCCATGTCAGGGGCCAGCGAGGGCTACATCCTGGGGCTCTGGGCTTCCAGACCAGTTCCCTGCCCGCTGCCTATCTGTTACAGAAAAGGCCACCTTTAAGGCATGATTTGACAGGGCTAGTATGCTAGGAAGCGCTCCCCTTCCCCTACACAAGGGTGCATATCCTGAGGCTGCTGGCAGATGCCTGGAATCCGGCCGCCGGGGGTTCAGGCCACCAGCCCTAGGTGATGAGGTTCTGAGGAGCTGTTCTAGGCCCAGGCCCGAGTCTCCGCCCCAGCCGGGAGCTTCCCCCTCTGACCCCCTGGCCTGAGGAAATGCTCAAGAAGCCAGGGGGAGCTCTGAGGAAGCTCTAGGAAGGAACAGACCCTAAATCCAGCTGTGGCAGGGGACAGAAGGACAAACTACAGACAGCAAAACCTAGAGAGAGGCTTTTCGCTAGATTAGTTTCAATCCAGTTCCAAGCAGCTGTGCCAGGTACAGGGAGATATTTCATTGCTCTAGGTCTGTTTCTCACCTTTACAATGGGAATAAGAGTTACTTTCTGGCAGGGCTGCTGTGGGGATTCAATAAGATAGATATTGGGGCTATTTGGTGAGATCAGAGACTGAACCCCTCTAGGGGTTTAAATGTCAGCTGGGATATTACTGATTCCAGAGTGGGGCAGAGACTGAATGTGTCCATGTCCCCTCGGTCCTTGCTGAACAACATAGAAACTTCTCATCTTAGCACATAAGACACCTGCCCTGCCTTCTTCACTTCCCCTTGCTCATGCTTTGCAGTTCCAGCATTCTCCTTCACACCCTAAGCTTTTACTGAAATTAGATGCCTACTGGTCCGTGTCTCCAATTTGACCGTGATCCCCTCTAGGGCAATTTCTGGTTTCTCTTCACATCCTTGGGAACCAGCACAAGGCCTGGCCAGGGTGCCCAGGGCCAGAGTCTACAGAACTGATGGAGTTCTGTGACCTCTGAAGGCAGAACGGGACCCCAGCCGGTGGTTGGGAGATGCAGAAAAGGGACAGTGTGAGGAAGGCCCCTTTTCTGGAACTCTCCACCAACCCCCCTCCCTGCCCTCTGCATCGATCTCTCTATGGCATCAGATACTCCTGTGGCCTACACCCAGCTCCCACCACATGCACACACACACACTCTCTACTTTGCATTTCCACAATCTTTCACATCTTCATGCTTTTGCACATGCTGTTCTCTCCATCTGGAATGCTGTCCCCTCCCTTGTTCCTCCAAGGCTGACTAATCTTTTACATCTCAGCTGAGGGTTCCCTGAGAGGCTTCCCAGGCCTCTGAACCCAGCCTCCTCTCACTCCTCGCTCAGCTGCTGCCTGCTCTGACTTCCCCAGTCCGGATGCCTCCCCCCCTCTATCACAGCACAGATCATTTGGGATAACTGTCTGCATCTGCCTCCCCCACCACCCTGGAGGCTTCTAGAAGACAGGGGTGGACTCTGGGTCAATGCAGCGTTCCAAACGCAGCAAAGGACTAACCACAAATTCATTCTGCAAATAGTGACCCAACACCTACTATGTGCCAGGCACTGCTCCAGGTACTGGAGAGAGAGCAGTGCACAGCCCAGAAAACATCCCTGCCCTGGCCCACGGTCGCCATTCTACTGCAGGAGACAGACAACAGTGACAATATAATAGTCCGAGTAAGCTTGGATGGTAACAAATGCGATGAAGAAAACACAAGTGTTTATTGAACTGGGAACTGCAGGCAGGGAAATAGGAGTTTCAGGCAGGTACAGTGAGCTGGGGGGTGGGGAGGGGAATTCTAGAGCTTCCAGGTTCCTCCTTTCCGTTCCCTCTCAAGGGCTGTCAAGCACTGGGGGGGGGGGGGGGGAGGGAGAAAGCCTTGTGTACCCCTGGAAGTGCCAGACATCTCTCCCACCCACAGGCACACTTCTTGACTCTCCAGGGATTTGATTTAGTGACAGCTACTGAGCAGTTAGTCATTCTACACTCACAATAGCTGCCATTCATTGTGGGTTGTGAGAGTCCCAGGGGCAGAGAAGGCCTCCCTCTCACGGATCCTCTCTACAGCCTGATGAGGTGGGTATTATTAGCCCCCACTGCAAACTGAAGAGACTTGGTCACACAGCTGGACCCTGACCAAGCTAGGATGTGAACCCAGGTCTGTTGATTCCTGGGTCCATATGCTCCTAACCACGCCCCATGGCCTCCCAAAGCCCCTGGAGGGCGAGCGAGTGCTCCGGTGGAATGCGCAATTCCAGCCCGGGTTTGCAAGTAGCCTTAGCTGAGTCCCTTTACACCTCGGAGCCTCATTTTTTCTTGGTGTCAAAAGGAGCCCGTTGGGCCAACCCGCCTGACAGGGCCGCTGTGAGCCTCAGACAAGATATAGGTATGCAAGTATGAAGGCCCTCTGCTCCTGCGACCTCCCAGGCCTCTCTTCTCTGGGTTTTCCTCCCTACGCCTCCACCTCTGAACAGGCATCTACACCCAAGACAAGCTGGGCAATCACGCACGGCAAGTTTGCATGGGAGAGGCAAAAGCCACTATGAGCTCTGCTAACCTCCCAGACTGGCAGACAGAAAGCCAGGGTCAGGGTCCAGGCCGGGGGTGCTGAGGGCAGGATTGCTAGTCCAGGGAAAACTGAGGGCCAGGTCAAAGGTCAGGATTCCTGCGGGTTCAGGCTGAGGCACAACGACTCAGGAACATTTTTCTTCCTTCCTCCCCTGAGACAGCAGCTGCCATTCCCAGGCTGGCAGGGCAGGCCCTGGGGCCCACGGTGTGCCCAGATGCTTTATCAGGTGTCACCTCATTTAATTTCCCCTCTGAAGCACAGAGAGATTAAGTAATCAGCCTGATGCTGTGCCTTGAGTGGCAGGGCCAGAGTTCAAAGGTGGCTCTTTCTGGCTCAAAAATCTACCCTCTTGCTGTCGTTTCACTTTACCCTTCTCCTTCTCCCTTGAACCCAAACATTTCTCATTGGCTGCCACAAGGGGAACCATCGGGTTCTGAGTGCATTCTACATACCAGGTGCTTGTCCCCCTCATTTCATTCAATACAACCACCCCGTGCGGTGGGCGCTCTGAAGAAACCCCAGCTTAGAGAGGGGAGGTGGGCCGGAGTACACGGGGACTCACGGCGGAGGCAGGGTGTGAACCCCTGCGTCCCACCCTACCCACCACTCCACGGTGCTTCTCCTCCCGGGTAGGGGCCGCACGACTCCCCTGGGCACACGCACAGCGCCGCGGCTGTAGGGCCCAGTGGCCACTGGCGCTCCTGGCTGGGGCAGGGGGCTGCAGGCACTCACCCTGAACTCCTGCAGTCCCGAGGCAGAGAAGGGAGTGCCAGGGGACATCAAGGAAAAAATGGCTATTTACCAACCAGTATAAAATTATATCAGTATTTTTACAACCAATAAAACCAGAACAGCAGTCCTATTCGCCACCAGCAGTAACTCCTTTGGGAGTTAGAGCCATTGCTGAACGCCTGAGTTAGCGGAAGTGCAAAAACCACCAGGACCTTCTCCTGACTTAGAAGGTGCTCCAACGAGGGAGTTTTCTTCCTTTGAAAAGAGAGCCGTGTCTAAGGAATTATAACCCCGAGCAGAGTATACAGGGCTGCCAGGACGTGAGAAATCCTATCGTCCAAGTCCCTCACTGTAAAGCAAGGAGAGTAATGCCTGGGCGGGGATTTGCCAGGGTTCAGGCTGGGAGCTGGGCCAGGACCAGCTGGGACTGGAAGCTCAGGCTCCAGCCTCCCTGTCCACATCTGCCCAAGTGCCCCAACCCCAGCAGCAGCACAACCCCCACCCCCAGGTCTATCCCCACCCAGTCCCACGAGGGCTGCATACGAGTTCAACAACCTCTTGGGGTGCAAAGTTTCCCCCAGAGATAACACAGCCCAGAACAGGGAACTAGAGTTCAAGGAGACCTCGACCTGACCTGAGAGGAGATGCCTCGGCCACCTGCTTGCCTGACAGTGATGCCAACCACAGGGGCATCAAGAGTTCCAGGGCAGGGGCCGCATGGCATAACTGGGGTTCCCTCCACCCTGAGCCCCCTTGTAAGAAGAGTGGTTAAGAGGTCAGACTGAAAACCAGATGCCCTGATTCGAGTCTTAGCTCCACCATTTACTGGCTCTATGAAATGAGTAAGTTGTTTTACACCACTGAGTCTCAGTTTCCCTGAGGTGGGAATGATGCAAATTATCCCATCATGCAAAATGGGAATGATGCATTAGTGCCTTCCACATAGAGTTATGAGGATTAAGTAAGTCAAGACAAGAACTATATCTTGCCCGCTGTAGGCTTCAGTTTGTTTTATTTATTGGGGCCACAGTCACAGGACCAACAGCACAAGATCTGACTTCAAAGTCCCAGCTCCACTTCTTTCTCCTTTGTGACTTGGACACAACTTCCCCTCTGAGCTCCAGTCTGTGACGTGAGAGCACAATGAGCTCTGTCTCCTGGGGTCACTGCGAGCATCAAATGTGACCATGGCACAAACACCAGGGGATGCTCTGTCAAATTCCTGTGACTATCGCCAACAATTAAGATGAAAGCACATGGACAGACAGGTATCTTCTTTTCTTTTTAGTATAGGTCCTGCCCTGAAGCTCTAAGAACAGAACTTAGAGCTGGCGAGGGTGGGAGGCAGGACCACACTCAGTCACAGGCAGTCGGCCAGCCCTGGGAGCTTACCCCTGGCTGAAGCATCCCTCTTTTGCAACATTATTCCCAGGTTGTTTGTTCTGATAGCGCCAAGCTGGTGGCTGATGAAACTCTCCTCACCCCCCGGGAGGGCACCTGGGTTCAGTCACATGGAGTCCCTGGGCACACTCCCTTATGTAACTGTGCGCCAGACCTTGCCTTGCCCTTTCACCCTCGCTCCCTCCTTCCTCTAACCCCGCCTTCCTGTACCCACCTCCTCCTTCACCTACTGCTCTCTAGTTCCTGCCTCCCCAAACATAAGCCATCCCGCTTCCCCACCTCATGCCCTGGTTTTGATGGCACTGACCTTGAGCCCATCCCCATCCTAGCTCCCAGGCCTTTAACTAGAGACACTCAAGATTTCAGCCTTTGGGGAAAGAGCCAGAGAGAAGGCTTAGAGGGGGCCCTGTCATCTAGGTGGCTGGCCATTGGCTTTGGGGACCGGGTGTAGATGATGGAGTGGTGGGAGGTGAGGCTGGACAGGCCGGTGGGGTCTCTCACATCATGGGCCCTAAAGAACATTGAGAGGTTGAGGCTGGCAAAGGCTGAGAACCCTGACCGTCCGTTGGGGTTCTCCCTGGGAGCCCAATCTTTGGCTCAGATGAGCAGAGAGCAAGTGGAGATGTTGAACAGACAGGGTACTCTAGGGGTCTGAGCGAGGCTAAAGGGAGAGGTTTGGGCTGGAGGCTGGGCTCAGCTATGTGGGGCTTCAGCATCAGGGAGCAGCTAAAGACATGGGAGTGGGGCTGGGGTGAGTGGTCCTGAGAAATGGTGGCAGGGTGAGAGCAGTGGGGGGTGCAGTGTGGAGCCACCTATGGACTGGGGTCCAAGGAAGAACCAGGAAAGGAAACCAGGAAAGAGCAGTGACAGCTGGGGAGAAAATATGTAAGGGGGAAAGGAGGAGGGAAGCCAAGGAGAGCAGGAGGGGGAAAGGTCTGGCAGGCAGTGACAAACCGTCACAACTTGAGGGCACCTGAGCCAAAGTCAGCAGTGGTCGAAGCCACTTTATGGTTCTTAGGGAGGAGGGTAGGATGAGAGGTGAGAGAGTGGAAACAATGATTCTAGATTGTTATTTAAGAGCTTTATCTGATGCGAGATGTGGAACCCAGTAAGTGTTCAGTAAACATTTCTAAGCGAATATACCAGAGAAGCGACTGGGGAGAGAGACAGCAGTGATTGGAGGGCAAGGTGGACTGAAGGAGGTATTCTTTTATTTTGTTTTAACACGGGTGATAGCAAAATAGGGGTTTTCAGACTTCTCATGGTAACCTGTCAGTGGAATGTGAAATTAATTTATAGGGTGGCGACCACCATTTTCTCTCCCAGTGGAAAGGAAGCTACCCGAGTGTATTATTCATGGTTGGGGTACATGCTGCTCTGTCAGACTTTTCAGCTCTGTTTAGAGGCATCTATATGCCCAGATACAAAATTATATACATTTCTTACTATGGGCTGTCATCAAAATAAGTCAATAAATAAACCTGCTAATCTCTCAATAGAGCTTGTTTGCTCTGGGCAGGAATGACTGTAATGCTCCCAGAGAGCCTTCAGTGGGGTAGTGTTCTGTAATCCTTCTTTTCCGAGGACAGAAGGTAATAAAATGAGCACAGCACCCTTTGCATGGAACATAATAACACAACCCAAGCCTGATAACAAAGTTCACCAAAGTTCACCAGAGTTCACTGGCCCTCGAGCTCATTACTCCTGACAAAGTTATGCAGTAAATGGGACTTCTTTCCTGCTGGGGGGCCATGGGACAATGGGCAGGAATGGCTTTGTAATCTAGAAATTGCTCTGCAAAAAAGTTGTTATCAATAAACCATTTTTGCCTAGGTCGGCTGGTGACAAAGCCAGGACTGGATCCCCATGTCCTGACCTCCAGCTGGGCTCTTTGCCTGCAGATATGGTAGAGGGAGACAGGACCAAGAGGAAAAAGGGAGGGACCGGGTAATTGATGAGGACTGATAGGCTAAAAGGAGAGAGAGAGATGGATCCGAGGAGGGAATAACAGAGGAAAGAGGGAATGAGGCTGGAGGCAGGGAGCGGTAAGGCAAGAGAGAGAGCAGCTGGGCTTCAGGGAGGAAAGCGACAGGCTTACAGGAGAAGACAGGGTGCCTCAGAGCCTTTCTTCCCTTCCTGAACGCCCAGGGCCCTGCCCTGGGGCTCTCTCAGGTGAGCAGCTGACAATGCATCACAGGCACCCAGGATTCCCATGCACACGGCACCAAGGCCTGTCACCTGGGCCTGCCCACAGGGGCCGGGGCCCGGGCCCTGCGACTTGCTCCCCTTCTCTCAGGTGCATCCTTCACAGGGTCTTATGCACTGCACCCCGCCACCTGGAGCCACTTGGTGCTCCAAACCCTCCCCTTCAGGCATTGGTCATGCTGTTCCTTCTGCCTGAAATGTAGCCGACTTCTTCCCTAATTCCACATTCCCACATTCCCAAACCCACTCTGCCCTACAGGACTCTCTAGCCCACCCTCTCCCTGATTACATCTTTCCTGATGCCACTGAGAAGTCAGGATTTAAGGGATGATTTTGATTACTGAAGCATTACCCAGACATTCCTTTTTGCTTTCTGTTATATTGGGGCAGACAAAGGGAAATACCTGAAATCTCTAAACTGTAATCCAGCTTTTTAATGATAATGATTATATAGCACTCATTGTCTTGATCTCTGATAATGATTATACAGCACTTATCGTCTGCCCCTGTGATTGTGAAAACCCTATGACAAACCTTCATTTGTACCCAGTTATCCAGTTTTTCAACTTCAAGATCTTGTAATCACTAAAGACAGACCCTAAAGTTTATTGATGAAGGGTCTTGGGTCAGCCCAGAACTAACTCACCCCAAGTCCAAAGTTATCTCAATAACCGAGATTGGATCAAACCAAAATGGGCCCTCCTGACATGTGCAGTAGCTTAGACTTTAACTCACAAGTCAGCTATACCTCATTCTACCATTTTCTTACCTAGGTTCTGTGACTAAGCAGGTAATCAACCTGCGCATGCTCAATAATTGGATCACCTCTAATTACATCATCTGGGATCACTGTGCTCATTATCCTAAACCCTGCCCATCCTTTTCTCCAACAAAACTATCAGAATTACCATAGTTCGTAGAAACGATTTGGGGCCTCTAGGCCATCTGCCCTCCTACTACATGCCTAGTTATAAACTTTCTTTGAAACCCTGGTATCTCAGGAATTGGTTATTGAACACATCAGGCTAAAGCACCCATGGTCTTTGTCCAGTAACACTGACTTTTCCTACCAGAATTGGGCCCCTCTCTGTTCTGAGTGCTCTGTACAGATTTCTTTAATGCAACCACAACTCTTTAGGACTTAAGACACATCTGTGTTGGTGCCCCAGCCCTAACTATGAACTCCCCCTAAAGCCCAGCACAAGACCTGACATGCATCAGAGACTTGACATGCATAGGTAAACATCTGTGGATGGGTGGATGGATGAATGGGTGGATAGACAGATGACAGTAAGGATAGTAGGATGGGTGGAAGGATGGGATGGGCAAGGAGGTATATGTAGTTATAGTGACAATGTAGAAAGAGTACCTGATTGGAGGTCTAGAGCTTTCCTATTCATAAGTTTTGTGACCTTGGACAAGTCACCCCCCATCTCTAGACCTCAGTCTCCCAGCTATAAGATGGGGCAGGGGCAGAGTAGAGTGCCTGATATCAGATCCCCAAGGGCCCTCCATGGACTCCATGGTTGCAGAGCTGTCACATCTGGTCTGAACATACAGGTAGTTTAGCTTCCAGAGACAGGGATGGGAGCAGAGGTTCTAGGGGTCAAAGGAGGACTGGAAGCCCAGTTGGAAAGGGCAGTACCTCAATTGCTGACTCCTCCTCCTGACAGAAGACCAGCTCTGGCAGGTGTTCAAAAGACAACCTGTTCCTGACCGCAGACACACTACCACCTAACTGGGATATTTGGAGGCCAAGGCCTTGGCAGATTTGACCAACAATCTCCCTCTTGTCAATCCAGGGTGTCCTGTGCAAATTGCCAACCAGAGATCGATGGCTCCAGTCAGCAGGTGGTGGTGGGGATTCTTCTCTCTCTCTTGTCGCCCCTCTAGAGAACCATTTTTCCCCTTCCATTTCTTTTTTTCTGTAAGGTTAAAAATAACAACCTCTGTGCTAGCCAAGGACTCCCCTAACCCCTCTAGCCTGGAGTCTCTGGGGCCTGGCCCAGCTGTACACCCTATACTGAATCAGGTCCTGGACATGAGCCAGGCCCCATTGGGCAAGAGATGGATTGGCCATCAACACCACACAAGGCAGGGAGTCTTGTTGCCGACCATTTGCTGTGTTGAACAACTGGAGAAGTTCCAATGGACTACTGAATCCCTCTCACCCTGCTCTGGGTTCTCCTGGTGCATAAAACAGGCTCCCACCTTGATTTCCCTATCCAGTTTTACAATTATTTTTCCTATCCTGTAGAATGAATTAATAAATTATAATAGTAGTAGCCAACATCGATGACGCTCATTTAATTAATTAATTAATTAATTAAATTTGCACAACAACATTGGAGGTAAGAGGTATTCTTTTCCTCATGTTAAAGATAAGAAAAATTAAGACAGAGCAAGTTTAAGAACTCACCCAAGGTCATTCCGGAGCTGCAATTCAAACCTGAGAAGTTTCACTCCAAAGTCTGAACTTTGCTATAATGAATGAATGAAAGAACGAACGGATGAATGGACAAACAATCTAAAGATCTGGGCCACAACAGAGATATCTTCAATAGACCATGGAGCAGAAGGGCCCTCAATGGTAGAGCTAGAGATTGGGAAGGTCAAGGGTGTCTTCCTGAAGGAGGCAATACCTTCTGAATTTTGAAGGATGAATTAGAGATAGGGCAGAGCAAAGGGGGCTGGGTAGGAGCAAAGGTGAGGAGGGGAGGAGCTGCCAGCATCTGCAAGGACCCCCAGCATTTGGGGATATTACAGCACAAAGTCAAGTCACAGCGGGAGGCAGGGCTGGAGAGGGGGCCACATCAGGGCACAAACCAAGGGTTTCCAGGCTCAAAGAAAGAGAAATTGTGGGAATTGGAAATGCCTTTGTGGAGGAGGCCATAAAGATTGTAGCTGGGCTGATAAAGGCATTCCAGGCAGGGGAGACAGCAGGAGCAAAATCATGGAGGTGGGAGAGTGGGAGAGAAATATTCTGAGAAGCATTTGATTTGGCAGAAGGGAAGACTGTGCATAATACAGTGACTCAGCAAAGCCCATGCACAGAATTCTGCCCTGTAGAGGGGTGGCCAGAGTTACCTCAGTGAGCCAGTTTTAAGTTCCAGCTTTGTGGCCTGGGCGAAGTCACTCCTGAGTTTCAGTTTTCACATCTGTAAAATGGGGATGATAAGCAACTACCTGAGAGATTTAAACATAAGAGAGTGTGCGTGGAAGGGCTTTGCAAACAAACCCTGAGGCATCCTACCAGTTTCCTCAATTCTCATCTTGACATCAGAATCACCAGGGATCCCTTGGACTACTCACAGGCCACATGCCAACCCAGAGCCACACAATCAGAAGGGGAGATTGGAGAGGAATTCTTCTCCTAGTTCTTCTTTTCTATCGTTTCTTCACATGGTCCTGATATTGTATTAACATAGTCCTGCCAGTTTCCAGTTTCTGACAGCTGGAAAAAAAGAAACTGCAGCAAGAAAACCAGTTAGAAATCCTGAGGTTTATGGAAATACACTGGGTGTGGAAGGCTTTCTGGTCTGACACTTAGGGTGAGGGGTGGAAAAAGAGAGACCTTTCAGCTTTCTCAAAATTTAAGAAATGAGTAAGGCAACCAAAGGGACTAATGATGCCTTTTAATCTTTAGTGTGGAGAGTTCTGTGAGAAATGAGATCCCCAACCAATCACCATCAGCTGCAGTGTGGCTGATCAGGTAAATAAATTTAAAATATACATTAAAAAAAAAAAAAACTAAAAAATCAACCTCAAGAAAAGCCCGCTGGAACTCCAAAAAAAAAACTATACAGCACCCTAGAGCTTATAGCACATTTACATTTATGTTAATTCATTTGATCTTCCCACTATTCCTTTGAAGTTGGGCTTTTTATTTGTTCTTGATTTACAGGTAAGAAAACTGAGGCTCCATGGGAGGCTATGACTTGCTAAGGTCTCAAGGCTAGCAAGGGATGGAGCAATGATTTGCACCCACGAGGTTAGGTTCCAAGGCCTTCCTACCTTGCCACACAGTTCTGCTCTTTATGAAGATTGTAAGGTAGTGGAAAGAACACTGGAACCCTGAACTCTCTTGTAGCTCTGCAGAGAACATGCTGTGTTACCTTGGACAGATCTCTTGCCCTCTCTGGGCCTCACTACTATCAACTGTATAGTTGGTGTCGAGATTAAATTATATAATGCATATAAAGTGTCCAGCATGATCCCTGGCACATGATGGCCACCAAAATGACCACAAGAAAGACGATGGGAATATTGAAAATGATGGTGCTTATGTACAAAAGGCAGTGGCAGCAGAAGAGAAGGAGGGACCAACTTCCTGGAGAAGAGCACATTAGACAAACACTTGAAGAATGCAGAGGCACTTCCTTCCACCACCTTTCCCCCATCACTGTGACTAGAGGACTAGAACTGGAGATGTGTAAGAGAGGATGGCCAGAACTGAAGCTGAAGAGGTGGGAGTTGGGGGCAGATCACGTGGGCCTTGAATGCCAAGCCAAGGAGTTTGGCCTTTGTCATTGAAATATTTTAAGAGGCAAATGTCATGATCTGTTTTTGCAGATTTTCAGTTTAGAAATGTCACTCTTACTGCAGTACAGACAGCAGACAGGAAGGGGAGAATCTGGAGATAGAGAGAGACAAGAGGCTTGGTGATGGGGGAGAGGGGAGGATAGGGCCCCATCTGATCTGCCAGTCACCAAGCTGGGAAGGGTTGTTTATAATACTCAAGTTAAGTGAGAGGCCTTTCAGAGGGGCCTGGGGCCTCAACCCAGCAGGCTAAATCCTGTATACAAAGAATGGTGGGAGTAAACCTCCCTGAGTTCCCTGGGAGTTAAGTTCTTTTTATCTCCATTTTCAGGGAACTGAGCTTGAGTCTCACTCCACATTACTCACCCAGGAAGGAGAGGGAAGGATGAGAGCCTTTACTAGGCTGAGCGTAAAGGAGGCAGCAGACACAAAGGCTAGACAAGCTGGAGGGGTGAGGTGGCCGTTCCCCTGCCTCCTCCTCTCCAAAGCCTACTGGGTTTTCCAGACCCTACCCAATCCCTGATGGGAAGCCTCTTGGAATATAATAATGGAGGCTTCCAGTGATCCAGACCAATGCTTTACTTAAATCCTTTTCTTTACAGCCTGTTTTACAGTTGGAAAACTGAGTCTCCGAGAAGTCAAGTAAATTTACCCAGAGCTAGTAAGTGGCAAGGCTGGAACTTGAATCCTGTCCAAACCCTGGGCCTTCACAGAGGCTGATTTAGGATGTCCAGTTCCTAAGGGGCAGGGAAGGCTCCAATTCCTCCCTGAGTCCCCAAGGTCCGGCAGGCGCCGAATGCAAAGGGAATGCTGAGGGGACACAGAGTTGAATCCGCAGCAGTCCACAGATGGTGAGGAAGACACTGGATCCAGAGGGGCCTGTGGTGCAATTTCAAAGACTGTTGGATGAGGAGCCAGAGTGGGATGGTCCCGAAGGACCTGTCAATTCTGGAAGCTGGAATTTCTAACAGAGAGGAGGAAGGGCAGCGAGGAGTAAGGGGAGCTCTCCCCTGCTCCCATGTAGTAAGGTTCGCAGTCTTCTCCCAGCACCTCTGTCATTAGCAGGGTCTACAGATCTCAGCCCCAGTGAACCCAAGTTCCCACAACCAGGACTGCGCACACAGGGGTGAGGCCTTGCAAGGTCATTGTTCTCTGGGCAGTGGATTTTGCTGGCCTGAGACCCTCTATTTCTCCATTACCACCTTCCAACTTGCCTGCCTCCTTCCCCAGGCAGACAGGCAGACAGACATACACAAGCCCAAGCAACTTCTTTTTTTTTTTTTAATGAAACATAATAACAATAAGGAAAGAAGCAGCAAAAAGATTTTGGGTGTGCAAGTCTGGGCCATTGCAGGGGGATCTTTGCCCAATCTCTGCACCCTGGGGCCCTCTCCACAAGAGGGAGAACCTTCTGGGAGGTCCGAGTGCAGGACCAAAAGCCTCCCTCTCCCCTGCCATGAGCAGCCCTTCAGGTGCCTGAGAATTGCACTCCTCAAGGAGGGTGAGCAGCACCTGGGTTTGTAGACTGCAGGACACACAAGCAACCAATTCCTTCCTGGGAATGCATCACTAGGCTATTTCTCTCTGCCACCTATTTTCTAAAGTTCTTTGGATGTTTTCATGTCTTTTTTACATTAAAGATGGGTGAGAAAGAGGATGGGCTGCAGGAAGAATAGACTTTTAAAGTGCTGCGTAGTCACACATTCACAGTGTCCCTTCCTAGAAATCCAGAAGTCGATGGTTCCTTCCAGAAAAACAAAATTAAGTCTGTTGGCTCTCTCTTCCCTGTCCCCACCCAGCTTTTCTGCCTAAACCCAGCGTCTTCCTCTCTGAGCTCGTCTTTCTGCCAGTCTTTCTCAGTTTCAGATTCTCTCTCTTTAAAAAAAAAAAAAAGTGGGGGAGTGAACTCGAAAAGAGGGAAGCCCCCGCCCCCAAATTTCTTCTTACCAACAGGTCTCTGTTTTTCCCTCTCTCTCCCTCCCTCCCTCTCTCTCTCTTGCACACACCCAGACACACACAAACTCCAGCGACCTCCAGATGTTCTCCGACCGTGCTGCCATCTGCTGAGGTTACCCGGGCGCGCCGCGGGAGGGGTTAAGGATCCGGGATTCAGGAAGCTGGGAGCCAGGCCGACTGATGAGGACAGACGCTGCGCACTTTTGAGACGCTCCCTAGGGTGGAACCCCGGCTCCGCGCGGGCTCCGCAGGCGGGCGGGTGGTGGGGCGGGGCGAAGAGCGCTCGGCGAAAGGCCGGCATTTTGGCGACGCTCCCTGAGCCACCGGGCCGCCGGCCGCAGCCGCCACTGGGCGCCTGGCGGGCTCGGGGGCGGGGGGTGCCCAGCGGTGGGCGGGGGCAGGGGGCGGGCCGCGCCGCCCTGAGAAAAGCGCCGGCCCGAGGGCCAGCGGCCGGGCCGCCTGGGTGAGCGTGCCGAGGCGGCGGCGGCGCAGGCTTCCAGGTGGGTGCGGGTCCGGGCAGGGTGGGCGTCACGGCTGCGGGCGAAGGTCCGGAGCCCCCGACCCCAACCTTTCTGCCCCATCCGGCGGGCAGTGCGGAGCGCAGAGGCGGGGCGGCACTAGGGTCCGGTGGGGGCCCCTTAACTTTTCCCGAACCCAGGGCGGCGGCACTGGCCGCCGGACGTCCGGGGCTCGGGGGAGTAGGGGACCCGGACTCCGGGGAGAGGGCTTCCAGGAGACAAAGGCTCCCTGCCGGGCGGCCGCGAACATGAGTCGGCGCCTCTGGGGTCTTTGTGTGTCTGCCTACACGTGCATCTAGCGTTTGTGGGTCTTTGTGCATTCTGGTCCGGGGACGTGCATCTGTGGGTCTGGCCGGACGTGCATCTTGTACTTTATGTGTCTGTGGACGCGGCTTTGCTTGGCTGTTTCGCGCCTGTGCCCACGTTTTGTGGGTCCGCGTTTGGTTGGGGGTGTTGGTGGGGGCATCGTTGTGTGTGTCCATGTACGTGGTCTGGCTCTGTCGACGTGTCTGGGTTGGGTGGCCGTTGAGTGTGTGTGCGCCGAGAGCCAGACGCCGCCCCAGCTCCTCGCTCCCCTGCTGTCCACCCGGGCCCCCGACTTGGCTTCAAACTTTTCTCCCAGTTCCTCGGGCAATAGCCTTGGTTCTCCCCTCTGCAGCCTGGGCGGGGGGACGCTGGCAGCCCTCCCCTCTTCCGACTCCTGCGGTCCTTAGGACCGCGAGAGGATGGAGTAGGATTGGGGGGGGGGGGATCGGCAGCGTCCGGGGACAGGCGGGGGGCTAGGGCTGGGCGGGGCTGGCGGGGCACCCCCACTGAGCCCGGCTAGGAGGAGGGAGGGGAGCGGCCAGTCCCGGGCTTCTGGCAGGAGCTGGAGAGAGGAGAAGAGGGCGACCGGCGCTGCCCTCCCCATGCTTCTCGAGAGAGTGTGTGCGTGGCCGAAAAGCCTGCCCCAGCCCGGCTCCGCTTTGAGATCCGCTCACCTCTTGCATCCCGCCCCCGGGGTGGGGGAAACTAGCTCCCGGATCCCGAAGGTGAGAAAGCGACGGCTGACTTCCCTGGTGCTGCTGCTCTGAGCGTCCGGACCCGAGCCTGCCCGCGGCTGCCAGCTCCTTCGGACCCCGACCTGAGCTGCGGGGAACAGGAGCCTCGCACATACTGGTTTTGAATGGAACGGTCTTTTGCCCACTGTCCGGCTCTGGGCAGTTTGCTCAGCCTCTCTGAATCGCAGTCATGCTGTTGTGGACCGGAGTGAGACCTCCTCCCTCGTGGCGGTGGCTGTCAGTTGTGCTGTCAGGATAAGCAAAGCAGCTAGAGCCTGCCTGCGAGCTTGCCTGCCCACACTTGGCCTGGGTGAGGATGTGACTCAGGAACTTCTCCTGTCCTTCCTCCTTGTCTGCTCTGCCCTTCGGATAAGTCCAGGCTTGCAGAACCTAGGACTGACCCTAAGAAAACTCCCAGCCCTGGGCACCTCCTAAGCTTTCATTCCTGGGTCCAAAAGATAACCCTAATACCCACCCACCCCCACAGTGTTAACTTAGAACTTGGGGGAGGTGCATTGGCCTCTCACCTGGGAACAGGTGACCTTGGGCACTTAACTTTCCATCTCTGGGTCTCACAGCCTCTTTATCCCTTCCAGCTCCTGCCGACTATTTGAGATCCCAGACCCTGGAAATATTTTAATGTTAAATGCACAAGCCTATTCTGACATGGCCAGTTCCTGGGCACTAATCTGCCCTTCTAAAGTCGCCGGGGTGGTGGTGGGGGCAGCTGCGGCTGCAGCTCGAAGTCAAGAAACAGATAAGTGAGTGGGGTCTGGTGTCCTGGGCCCTGGGGTAGGAAGACAAGAAGGGAAGGCCTGAGGGCACCAGCCTGGGGGTAAGGTTCAGTTCACACCCCTTCTACCTACCCTTCTCCCCACCTCCCACCTCCCCCACTGGGTTGAAAGGCAAAAGCTGAGGAGTAGATAAAAATGGGGGAAGGGGAGAGAGTGACAATTCCCCCTCCCCCCAATTTACTTTTTAAATGATAGATTGTGGGTAGGTGGAGTCTGGATCAATTTTCTTCTTAATCATAACTTCTGGGTGGCAAATGGGGATAGTAATTCCTACCTCACTGATCTGTTGTGAATATTAAATAGGATAATGAATTATATGCTGCTAATAAAATCTAAAGTGCTTTGTAATATGGATTACATTGTACAGACATTTCTTAGGCTATACTGACAATAGAAGGCAGAGATGGCATCTGCTGTGCTCCTAAGCCTGATTTCACCACCTGGTGAAGTCCTCAGTACCCTTCAAGGCCTGGACCAATTGTTCTCCTCCTCCTCAAGCAGAAGGAAGCTCTTGATCTATAATGTTTTGTCCATCTGATTTATGCCACCTTCTTGTGGCCAGGCCCAGAGCAGGAAAGTTACTGGACACAGTCAGGTCCGTAGATAGCCAGAGACCACTAAGTAGGTGGTGCCATGACAGGGCCTGCCCAGGGGCCACAGGAGCTCAGGGGAAGGATGACCCTTTACTGGACGAGGGGCAGGTTTGACTGGGAAGGTCTCACAGTTAAGGTGCCATTTGAATCCCAGAAGTGAGAGTTTGTATGGTAGACAAAGAAAAGAAGGGCATTTTTGTCATCAGAGGCAATAGCGTGTGCAAACACTGGAGCTCTGGAGAGTGATAGGCCCCTGGACTGGAAAGTAGTCTATGGGATGGCTTTAAACAAGGGAGCAGCGGTGGGTTCCGGCTCTTCAGTTGGAAAGCACACTCTGGTGCCAAGTGTGACTGCCAGTTGGAGGCCAGGGGCCAGGAACAAGACTGTTGAAGCTACCCAGGCCAGGTGGCCTTCTGAGCCCATCCTGGGTAGGTTGAGGTGACTGCTGGACTCAGTGGTGAGAGGAAGAGTGATCCAAACACCCAGGGGTAGCTAGTGGATTGACACCATGTCCTCATTCTGTCACCGGCAGCAACACTGCTTAAGCCTACTTTGGCCCCAACAGACCTCTTGAGCATCCCCTTGCCAAGTCCTTGGGAGAGTCTGCTCAGCACTCAGCCCCAGGGGTCTCGTGCGTGAGTTGAGAAAAAATCCTAGCTTCAGGGGATGAATTTTGGATTCTTCATCCTCTGCCCCTGCCTCACCTTATGATCTGCTGGCGTCTGCTCCTTTTTACTCCCTTGAAATATCCCCTTCAGGGGCAGGAACAAACATGCATTGTGCACCAATGTATACCAGACACTGGGCTGTCTTCTGTTTACCTCTTGTACTCATAGTGGGCTGTTGGGGGCACTGCTAGGATTATCGTCATGTTACAGGTGAAGACTCAGACTCAGAGGGGTGAGGGCACACCCAAGCCTCATAGTGGGTCAAGGGAGGCACTGGGGCTCCAAAACCCATTTCCTCTGCCCCATCGGGCTTCCCCCTTTGTCTGTGCATGCTACCTCAGACCAAAGGTAACTCTAAAATCTTCAGGAAGAAGATGTTGGAAGAGGGAGAAAATGTAATATTGTGAGCCTTGCCATTTCCCTGCAGTTTATCCTCCTAGGGGTGGAGTTGCTGGGCTTCCAGGTCCCACCTGCACCAGGGGTGATGTCAGGGAGGAGGCCAGTCACTGGGAGTCACAATACCTGGGTCCTGAGTGTAGCCTCTGTCCTCACTGGCTCTGGACTGGACAGATCACTGTCCCTTTCCATGGCCCTCTTTATATAAAATAGGTATGATGTCACCTAAGAGATAAGATAATAGTTGGGGGAGTGCTGGAAATGTTGAGATGCATCCTATGGTGAAGTGGTTAGTATTCAAAAATACATGGTGCATCTTCAGATAATACCCTCTCTGCCAGGCTCAGGGCTTAGCTCCAAGGCCATAGAATTAAATCCAGCCCCAACTGTGCTCAGTCAGGTAAATATGTCATTTTAATCAGCACAGTCAGCTCTAAAATGTTATCCACCCATGCCATTTGTAAGCTGAGGCAGAGGGGGATAAGGAGCACTGGATTTGGAGCTAAGACATCTGGGTTCAAGTCCCGGTTCCTCTGTGACCCAGCTGAATAAAGTCTGTTCTTGTCTGCAAAATAGACAGTGTGATCCCCATGGCCAAGGAGTGTGGTGAGACAGAACCGAGGTGCTGGTGTGGAAGTGTTTGGTGAACTGATGTGTTTGCACAGATGTGCAGCATTAACGATACTGCTGGGAAGAGCAGGCCCTCAAGGCTCTGGGAGTTTGGCCCTGAAATTCTTTCTGCCTTGCATTTCCAGAGCTGACTAAGCTGCTGAAGGACAGGACATCTATGAAATTTCCACCTAGGGATTCGTTAGCATCCGCTTGAGTGAGATCATAACTAAGGGGAGTAGGGTGGGAGGCAGCTTCACATTGAAAGGTGGCTGGCGGAGGCGAAGACCCATTTCAAGTTGGGTGCTGGGGTCCCGGGCCAGGCTGAGACTTGGTCCCTGTCCACCTTGTTCCTGTGCCAGGGGCTCCCTGTTGAAGCAGGGGTTGCTGCCAGAGAGGCCGTGGGCGGCACTGGGAGCAGGAAGCTCCGAGCTGGCACCCATAACCCCAGGGAGGTGTCCTCAGAGGAGAAAGGGGATTGGGGCTTTCCCAGCAGGCACCCTAACTGGAGAATGTCAGTGCCAGTGTCACGTACCTGCTGGGCGTCTGCCCTGCACTAAGGACTTGCGTGGGGACACACATAAGGAAGAATTACATGGTTGTTGCCTTCAGGAAGCTCAATAATCATCACTTATCATCCGTCGTGCACCGAGCACTTAACATGTGGCAGATATTGAGTTGAATGTTTCACGTACTGCTATTTAATCTTTTTGACAACTCTGTATTGTTATCCCTGTTGGGGTAGCAGATTTCACGGGGTTGAGACTTGCCCACGGCTGGTAGGTGACAGAGTGGGTTTTATTCCCAGGACTTAGTCCAGCGCTTAGCTTTTAACTGTTTGGCCCTTCTTTGCCACGGCCCCTGCCAGGCCTGGCTCTGACCCTGGGTGGGGGTAAGAGATACACAGAGGAAGAAGGCAGGGTCACTGCCCCACCTTGCTCATCCCTCAAGTCAGGAAATGGGCAGGTAAATAATGGCAGAGAATTGACTCAACAGGTGTCCAAAAGGTGTGTACGATAGCCTGCGGTGTGAGAGACTGGGGGATGGGGGGAGGAGGGTGGGGAGGGCCAGGAGCCCGAGTGGACAGAACAGGCTTTGTTCCATTGGCGGGGCCAGGGCAGGCCTGGTGGGTGTGTGGTGCTGGCAGCAGTGGGAGGCACCCGGACCCCGTTTCTGGATTCTGCTCTGTTTCCTTGCCATCACTGCCCCTCTCTGGTTGGGCCTCAGTAACCTGTAATCTCACAGGTATCTTCCAGCTCTCAGGTCGTAGAATTCTCTGACTTTGGAGGAAATGGGAACAGAGGCCGAGAGTTGTTTCAGAGGCCCTCAGCGTGAAGGGCATTTCTGCTCTAGCTGCTGAGGAAGGTTCAAACACAGATGAGGGGCTCATTTGGGGGAGTGGGAGAGGATGGGCCAGCTGGCAGGGGCGTCTGTGTCAGGGAGTACTCCATTTCTGTAGGCAAAAATAGATCCTGAGAGGTTTTTGTGGGCAGACCTGTTTCAGGGAGTCTTCTCCTAGCTCGGTCTGGGTGGCATGGTAGGGGGACCTGCCTGGAGCCTGTTGTAGCCACAACA
The DNA here is from genome assembly GCA_004026745.1 of Myrmecophaga tridactyla. Lineage (NCBI taxonomy): Eukaryota > Metazoa > Chordata > Mammalia > Pilosa > Myrmecophagidae > Myrmecophaga > Myrmecophaga tridactyla. The sequence continues at coordinate 29,198 of PVIY010012030.1, read as the reverse complement.
TTTACTCCTTTGTCCTCAAAGGCCATCGGCAGACCTTTCCTTAGGGTCACTGCACACCAGATCCTGCGGGCACAGCAGTAAATAACTCAGAGCCTCTCTCCTGGAGGATCTAATGATACGTGTCCCTCAAATCCAGGGTGGATGTGATTTCTAAGTCCATGGCCTTGATCTCCAGGTTGAGGTTTGGGAAAAAAAGTGATAACTTTGGCCCAAAATTCCTTTTTGTCCCTTGGGCTTTCTTGGTGGCTCCTGTCTGCCTGTCTCTACCCCACATGGCAGGTCCTTGCCCTGTTCCCCAGAAGGTGGAACACAGGTCCCAGAGGGAGGCTGTATCAATACTATTTTACAGATGAGAAAACTGAGGCTCGACACAAATAACTAACACTGTGAAGACCACATAGCTAATGACTAGAGTGCTGGTCTCTGAGGTCCAAGGCCCCCTGCCTTGGTTGTCTTGTTATGGTTCAGTCTTCAGTCCCCGTGGTTGGCCTGTGAGTCCCATGAGGACAGGGGCCCTGGTATCCATCCCCCCACAGGGCCCAGCACAGGGCCTTGTCCTTAGTTGAGATTCAGTAAATGCTTCTTTTAAATTTTAAAATCCTGCAATGCTGGAGCTGGATTATCTAGACTAAACCCCTCATTGTGAAGCTGGAGAAGCTGAGGCTGACAGGGGAGCAGATTTGTGCAAGGATTCAAACAGTCCTCAGCAGAGTAGGGCTAAGACCCGGGAGTCCTAACTGCCCCCCTGGGACCTGTCTGGCTGCCATGTCCAGCTGCCCTGTCACCTCCCTGTCTGCCCCCTTCAGTGCCCCAGTCTTGGAGACCTCCGTCTAGCATAGAGTCTAGGAGAGAACATCCGCCTCCATTGCCTGAGCCTCTGCCGGGCCCCTGTCAGTGTGCTGGGCATTTCATACATGTGAGCCCTGATCCTTACAGCAACCCCTCGGGGGAGGGATTGTTTTCTCCATTTTAGATGAGGAAACCTGGAAGAGAGGAAGTCACTTTGCGAAGTTGCACAGTTTAACAAATGACTCCTGCTCCCTTGCACTGCATCGCCAGTATTAGCTCCTTCAGTCAGAGGCATAATTATTCCAGAATGACAGTTTTCCTTTCAAGAGCCAACTCTGACTGACAGTTGAGGTAGAGGCTTCACGTTGACAAGAATCCTGAGGCCCTGTCCAGATTCAACAGGCTGCAGTGCTGTGATTAAATAACGATGTCTGCAGTGGACATCGGGGTAGAGAGTCGGGATAAAAATGCACAGTCATTCCATTGCATATTTTCCCTCCCTTGGGGCCCCAGAACTCTATTAGGGTATTCAGCTTCTAAGACTAATCTTCGCAGCCATCTTCTCTGAGGACAGTGGTCATACCAATCAAAAGCAGTGGGGTCCCTGCCCAATGTCTCCAGATGACCAATTCCTGAGACACCAGGGTTGCAAAGAGAGAAGGAGTTTATGGCTAGGCGTGAAGTGGGAAATCAGATGGCCCATTAGCCTAAAAATCTGTCTCCCTGAACTGCAGTAGCTGATAGTTGTGTACTGTGAAAGGATGGGCAGGTTTGAGGATAATGAGCACAGGACTTGAGCCTGCACAGATTGATTACATGCTAAATCACAGAACCTATGCAGGAAAATGGCAGAGGTCACCTAGAGGTTAAAGCTTAAGCTACTGGGCATGTCAGATGAGCCAATTTTAGATGCAGCCCCCTCTAGCAGGATAATTTCTGAATGAGGGTGAGTTCTGGGCTGACACAGACCGTTCATTAATAAACATCAGCAGCTCTCTTCAGTGATCGTTAGCCTCTAAAGTTGAGTCTGAAGGGGCTACGAGTGAGGGTCAGTCACAAGGTTTTGACTGTCATAAGTTATAGGCTATATAGTTATACAATCATTATCAAACATCAAGGCAACTGATTACAGTTCAGCAATTTCAGGTATTTCCCTCTGGCTATTCTAATATAGTAGAAAGTAAAAAGAAATATCTGTATAATGATTCAGTAATCATAATCATTTGTTAAATCTTCTCAGTTGCAACGGGAGCAGCGTTAAACCAGATTGACAGTTGAAGGAAACCGGTCCAGAAAGGTGAGGTAGCTTGCCCACTTCCCCCACAGTGAGGGTCCAAAGCCTGCCACCTCTCTGCGAAGGCCCTTCCCTCTCCACGGAGCTCAGGCTGGTGGTCTTAGTCGAGAGGTACTCGCATCCTTATCCCTTCCAGGACCCAGAGCCCTGTGGCCTCCTAGGAAAGAACTGCTCGCAAGGAGGGCACTGATAAGAGCCTTGGCATGGGTGATTCATATTTGCTGAAGAGAGGAGGAAGAGAGGACATCAGGGTCAGGCTCACCCACTGATCCCCTCTGGATGAAGGGCAGGTGGGTGGCTCATGCTTACCACGAGCCCTTCCCATGTGTCAGACAGCCCTGCCAGGTCCCCATCTTCTGTCATCTCGTTTCATCTTCACCACAGCCCTGAGAGGTGGATATAGTATCTTCAGTCTACAGATGAGGAGAGGCCATGGCTAGCCAAGACCAGAGAAAGCAGAGAGGGCCGATGAGGCAATGCCAGGAGTTGTAGTTACGCAGTGTGTTATGCTTTCTTTACTGTGAAAGAGAAAATAGGAAAAAAAAAAAGCAGGTTGACATGTTTAAATCACTAAGGCCCTACCATCTAAAGAAAACTGCTATATGTTCCTATATTTCCTTCTGGACTTCCCAAATTAGGATTTATTTTTTAATGCATAGTTATAATATCCTTGGACGTGCAATTTATCCTCATACTACCTAGTATTGTGGTGTCAGCCTTCTCAGTGAGACTGCAAACTCTTCTGAATATTATTTTCACTGACTCCATGAGATCCCTAGGAGAGTTACAGAGTTGCCCGAGTTGGGGTGGGAGAGCTCTGGGCCTGGAGGCAGGAGGCTGGGCCCCGGCACCGGGCCTGCCACCGCCTCACTTGGGGTCTGTAGACACGTCACTGCAGATTCTCTGGGCTACAGAGAATTGGTGTAGCTCTTCATTGGTGTAGCCAGGGGTGGTGGCCCTTTGTGAACTATAAAGAGCTGTGCCCCTGGAAGGAACAGTTTTCCCTTTCTTCCCTCTGCTCAGAAAGTTCTGCTCTCCTCTTGACTTCTATACCTTTTTTCTTAAGGGGGCCTTGAAGCTTTCGTGCCAGACTTCAGCATCTCTGAGGACTGGGAAAATGAGGCCCTCACAAGGGCTTCAGTCTCAGAGAAACTCTTATCCTTTCTGCAAAGGGAACATATCCTCTGAACAGACTTGGAGCACTGGCTGTCCAGCCTTTAGCTGAGAGCACAGCCCAAAGATCACAATCCTGATCCAGAAGTTAGGAGGCCTTTGGGGATTTCTCCCCTCCCTTCTCCCAAAAGCTGTGGCTGTAAGGGTCTGAGCCCAGGCCTGTCTCTGCAGCAGCCAGGTGTGGACAGACCTGCTTGCCTAGGAAGCCTCCCCAAAGACTCCAAGGCTCTGCTATGACCTCAGGGGTCATTGAGTATTAAAAAACATCAAATCCACCTCTTCACAACAAGTTAAGAGCAGCTGGGGCTTGGCTCCAGGCCTCCGATGCTTTGCTCCCCTTTCCTAGCAGCACACAGAAATGTGCTTTCCAACCTGAACAAAACCAGCTATGAGGTTAAAAAACCTAATTCAGTTCCTAATTCTGCCACCTTCCTTTTCTGATATTTGGAGGAGCCACTGCTGAGCCCCTGGAGTTACTGTAAGGACTGAATGAGAGCACTTAGAACAGCCTGGCTCTTACTGTCCCCGTCAGCATGTCCGTCCCACTGCAAATGCCCAGCCCCGAGCACGGGCCTGGCACAGAGCAGGGGCCCGGGGAGGGCTCGGCAAGGCCCCTCCAGGGTGCCCTGGGAACGTTTACGACAAGGTTATCCAGGAGGGTCTCCACCTCCCCCCACCCCCGTCCCCTGTACATGTCAGTTCTCGCTGGCCTCGCCTCTATCTCTGCTTTTGCTGGCAGCCCAGTGATGGCCGCCCTGCGTGTGTGCGCAGCTCTTCACAGTTTGCAGCGCACTTAAGTGAGGTGTGAATCTGTTTAGATGAGGAGGGCAGAAATGACTACTCGGTGGGCAGAAGGCAAGACCGAGCCTAGAGAGGGGCTAGGAAAAGGTGCTCCCACCAGAGGGGAAGCATCTGGGCCATGTTTGGACTGCTGGTTACATAAGCAGGAGCTCGTGGGGGATCACTTGGCTTTTAATGGAGACATTGTATAATCACCTTTGGGAACCAGAGGGTAATGTCTGGGCCCTTTGCAGGTGTTTGTTTAAACCCCAGGAAGGGTGGGTATGAGTAGATCAGCTTCGCAGAGAAGGTGGAGCCCCCGCTGGCATTGAACCCTGCACTGAGAAGCTCACCCACGAGAACAAAGTGGGCCTGAAGCAACTTAATATTTTCCTTTTGGCTTCAGACATTGGAACGCTCTGTCCTGCCTCCGCTGGGACCAGGATGCACCTGGGCCAGGTTTAATCCTCAAATTGGCCTCCACAAAAGAAGGGGGCGGGAGAGAAGGGGCCCAAATCGGGGGAGGAACCCCACTTCTCCCTGGCCCTGGGCAGAGCCAGAGTGGGGATCAAGTGACTATTGCTTTAAAATTTCACGTGGGGCTGGTAATGCTATCCTGCTGCTCCCTCTGCCCAGTCCCACTCCCTGAAGGCCAGCGGGAAGGAGGCAGGGCAGGGAGAGGGGCCTGGGAGCAGGGCCTTCCCAGATGAAGAGATCCGGCCTGCTGGAGTGAGGTTGGTGCCTTCTGTCTCCCAGGCCAAGCGGCTGCCGTGTAAGGCAGGGCGGGTGGGTGTCCGCAGACTGCCGGGTGGGAGCGCTCACCGCTTGGCCCTCTCTCATCTTCCTTCTGCTGCCACTGAGCTGGACAAGGGAGCTCAGACATTGTCCAGGGAGTGACGGTGAACCTGAACACAGGCTTTGGGTCAGATAGACTGGGCCTGAGGATGGACTGTGACAGCACATACATCGCGCCTGGCATCTGTGGCAGCTACTGATTATAATTGAACAGGCTAGAGACCTGAGATCCAGGGAGGGGAGGTGGCTTCTGTCACTGTGTCCGTGGGAGAAGCCCCTCCTGGACCTGGTCTCTCTGTGGGCTACGCTGCCAGGCATGCTAGAGGCAGCGCTTGTAAATGGAGGAATTGGAACTGAGCAGGTCTGGCTTCTAGGCCTGCCCTGCTTTTGATCAGTTTGGGGTAACCCTCTTTTCCTCTCTGAGCCTCTATTTCTCCATCTGCATGATGGGAAAACCAGCCAAAGCCTGGGTTAAAGGAAGAGCCAAAGAGGTGTAATAACTGTATCAGCTGCGGGCAGGGGATGGAGCAAGAGGGAAAGGGGCGAGGGACAGCTGTCCCTAAAGCCCATCTGGGAGTAGACACAGGGGCTGTAGTTGGAAGGGAGGCTCCTGCCCTTGGAGGACAGACCAGGTGAGGGGGCGCATGACTGAGAACCCAACCCCTGCCATATGTGACGGGTCGAGATGGGGCGCCATCAGTGCAGACCCCCTTGCAGGGAGGCTGGAGGCTGGGTCTCAGGCCCGGCTCAGCCGCTGTTAGACCACAAGGCTGGATCTTCTTCCGTACAACACCCTGGCCGAGGTAATCTGGTTCCTCTCCTATTTAGCTGTGTGGTGATGCATGCATTCTTAACCTCCCTGGTCTCAGTTCCCTCTTGTGAAATGGAGATAGGTTTCTGCCTTGCAAGATGGTTGTGAGGGCTAAATGGGCCATGCAGTGAGGCAGAGATGGTGGAGCCCATGGGCCCACCCTCCGACACGTTTCTGGTTGAGTTCACTTCCCCTCCTAAGCTGGTCTAGACCAGCCCATGGACCCTAGAGTATCACAGCTGGAGGGGCCAACCCAAGAAACCGTCTTGTCCAGTGGGCTTCAAACCCAGTTCCCTGATACCCCACGGCCAGGTTGGGGAGCAGGCTGGGAGGGCCCAAGCCCGTGCCCTCACTTTTGCCAGAGCAGGTCCGCTTTCATCTGCTAATCTTGTTTAAGAAAGGGTTCTTTCCCTTCTAATCTAAAATCCACCACTCTGGCTTAACCCCCCTTACCCAACAGATGGGGAGACTGAGGCCAAAGAGGAACAGAACGAGTGTGGGGGTGTAGGGGCTAGTGGCAGCTTTCAGCTGTGCCTAGGGACATGGGCTGATGTCTTAGAGGTGGGGTTAGAACCATCTCGTCCGTGGTGCCGCCTGCCCACCCACACCCACGTCTCTCCCCTTCCAGCCCCCACCATGCCGTGGCCCCTGCTGCTGTTGCTGGCCGTGAGCGGGGCCCAGACGACCCGGCCCTGCTTCCCCGGGTGCCAGTGTGACGTGGAGACCTTCGGCCTCTTCGACAGCTTCAGCCTGACGCGCGTGGACTGCAGCGGCCTGGGCCCCCACATCATGCCTGTGCCCATCCCCCTGGACACGGCCCACCTGGACCTGTCCTCCAACCGGCTGGAGACGGTGAACGAGTCGGTGTTGGCAGGGCCCGGCTATACCACCCTGGCCGGCCTGGATCTCAGCCACAACCTGCTCACCAGCCTCTCGCCCACCGCCTTCTCCCGCCTCCGCTACCTGGAGTCGCTGGACCTCAGCCACAACAGCCTGGCGGCCCTGCCAGCCGAGAGCTTCGCCAGCTCGCCCCTGAGTGACGTGAACCTCAGCCACAACCGGCTCCGAGAGGTCTCGGTGTCGGCCTTCGCCACCCACAGCCAGGGCAGGGCGCTGCACGTGGACCTCTCCCACAACCTGGTCCACCGCCTCGTGCCCCACCCTGCGCGGTCCAGCCAGCCCACCCCCGCCATCCAGAGCCTCAACCTGGCCTGGAACCGGCTCCGCGAGGTCCCCGACCTCCGCGACTTGCCCCTACGCTACCTCAGCCTGGACGGGAATCCCTTGGCCACCATAGGCCCGGGGGCCTTCGCAGGGCTGGCCGACCTCACTCACCTCTCGCTAGGCAGCCTGCAGGGCCTCCCCCAGCTGGCGCCCTATGGGTTCCGCGAGCTGCCAGCCCTGCAGGTACTGGACCTGTCGGGCAACTCCAAGCTCAAGTGGACAGGAGCTGAGGTGTTCTCGGGCCTGGACTCCCTGCAGGAGCTGGACCTGTCAGGCACAGGCCTGGTGCCCCTGCCGGAGACGCTGCTGCGCCACCTGCCCGCGCTGCAGAGAGTCAGTGCGGGCCAGGGTGTGCAGTGCCGGCGCCTGGTGAGGGAGGGCGCCTATCCCCGGCAGCCCGGCTCCAGCCCCAAGGTGGCCCTGCACTGCACAGATACCTGGGGATCTCCTGCCAAGGTCCCGGACACGTTGTGACGAATGGTGTGGCCCAGGGCCTCGTCCTGGGTAGTTCGTATCTTAATGTGCCAATGCCAGCGGGGGACACTTGCAGGCCAGCTGTGGACCTAGGAAGAGGCTTTGGATCTGGGACCCACACCCAGGAGCAAAGTCGGACCCCTTTGTCTCTGTTGTCCCCTAAACCATGAGCAGAGGGACTTCAGTCCCAAACCAGATTCTGGTCCCTTCCTGCTGCCCTTCCCCACTTGTCCCCAAAGTGCCTTCCCTCATGCCTGGGCCAATCTGAAGCGTCACAGGAAGAGGGTCCAAGGGAGCCACTACTGCAGAGTGGAGTCCAGTTTCACGGGGCTGAGTGCTCCCTGGGGCACATGGTCGCCCAGGGGCATGGATTTCTCTTGCCATTGTCTCCATCACAGGAGGCCGGGGCACACAGGCCCATTTCATCCTTTTCTCTTCCCCTAGAGTCTTGGCTAGAACCTCAGATATAGAAGAGACTGGTGAGAAAATCAAGTCTACCCTTGTCATGTGACAGAGGGGGACACTGAAGTCTAGGGAAAGAAAAATGATCATCTGAGTCCCTGCAGGGGCAGAGCTGTGACTGGAGGCCCCTGCCTCCCCGCCAGACCCTTTTGTGCTTTCCTGTCCTCTCTAAATCATACCCTCCCTCTCTCCTTCCTTGGCTTCCCCTTGCAGCTGAGTCCTGTGTCCCACTGTTTCTGTCCTTTGTCCTATTATCCGCAGGAGTGGCAGCAGCAGGACAGGAAGGGCCTGGGAGGTGGGACTCAGCCCAGTGTCCAGCTACGTGGCATGGGCTGTTTCCCTCTCAGAGTTCTGAGAGCTTGGGCCGTGCCAGTCCCAGCCCTGCCCATTGTGCGCCCTGGGGTGGAAACCCCCAGCATCGAGACTGGAAATGTGCTCCTGAGCCCCAGGGTACAGCCTCTGTGCTCCAACCAGCTGTCCATGCAGTCCTGGAGCCCCACCTGGCCACAGGCCTTCCGAGGGGCCTCTTTGCTTCTGTCCCTAGGCCCTGAGCCCAACTGCCCATGCCACCATCAGAATGCAGCGGTACCCCCTCCCCCAGCCACATTTATGCTCCATCTACAGGGTGGCATCTCAGCTTCCTAGTCCTTTGTCTTCATTTTATAGAAATTGTTGCCTTTTTAATGGACTAACTTTCAGCCACCCCTCCCCCGCTGGCAGGGGATGGAAATAATTTGTCATTTGTAAAAGAAAGAAAAAGTTGCATTTGTTCAATATCATCATTTTGCATCCTGGGGATATGTTGCAAGGAAGGTTGGGCAGAAGCCAGCCAGCCATGGGCATGAGGGCTGGTCACACCTGTTGCCCACAGCACAGGGCAGTGGTAGTGAGGGCTCTATCAGCCCCCACCCCTCACCGGAGTGGTCCTGGGTTTAAGCAGCACTCATCCAGTCACTCAGCTAGTGCTCACTGACAACCCCGGGCTGGCCCTGGGGCCACAAGGACAAACCAGGTCAGGCTCTGTGTGTTCCCCCTGAGAAGCCCGAAACCTCCCAGGATTTGGTGAGTGAGGTGACATGAGTGAGGGGCTGCCTTAAGGGTGGGTTGGACCTCTGCCTCCCTCATCTCTCTGCTCCCTGCCACCCCAGCTCCGCCTACCCATAGTCCAGCCATGACCACGCACTTGTCCCGGTCCCTCGCACCCCTCTGTCTCGGTTCCTGCTGTCACTCTGAGGGACACCCAGCCCCCGTCCCTGCCTCTCAACCCCCTCAGCATCCTAACAGACCCAGCTCCTGCCACGCGCCTTCTCAGGAGCGCTCCCTGAGATCCCCCTCCATGTCCCTGCTCTAACTGTACTCCCCATTCCCCCATCGTGGCATTTCAGCTGCTGGGGTAACCTAACATGTTTGTACACTGCAGTGCTGGGGGCTTACTCCCACACAGCTCACCTGGGTGGTCTGACTCTCGGCGAGTTCTTCCTTCTCACTAGCCAAAGTCTACAGAAATGTCCATTGCCACCTGCACAGCAACGGCCACCCTTTCCTGATACCTACTGAAGTGGCCCTGTGCCAGGCGGGAAGGGGGCTCTGCCCTAAACAGACTTGCATTCCTACGGTAGGAGAGGGGAGAAGCGCTTACCAAAAGGGTCACCTAACAGCAGCACAAGGAGCTTGTGAGTGCCCTGCAGAGAGGCTGGGAAGGCTTCCTGGAGGAGAGGCAGCCACCCCGGAGGAGGATGGAGGGGACTGGAGCTCAGGAGAAGTTCTGGGTGAATTAAGGCAAGGAACCCAGCACGGGGGCGGGGAGCCTACTCATCTGGTCACCCAGGCCTCCTGAGGGAGCAGTCCCCACCCTACTCCCAAGGGGGAGAAAAGAGTTGACACGCCCAGGTCAGTGTGGAGAGGGGCTGGCACAGAGTAGGGTGGGGGTGGCTGGGGTGGGGCCCCAGCCCCCACAACCTTTCTGATTTGTTCTCCCTCCCACAGTCTCTGGGACAAGAAAGGCTTAAAAAGACGGGTAGGAGGTGTCCTGGGGACTTTGACCCACTGGACGTTAGCCCTCCCAAAGCGCTGATTGGGGCAGGAGTCCTTGTGGGGGGGTGGAAACAGAAGAGTCTTAAAGAGGGACAAAGCGGAAGGCTGGGAAAGGTCTCCGTCCTGAGCTGCAGCTTCCTCATCCACAAAACTAGGCAGTGGCAAGCACCAGTTGGGGGAGGGGCAAAGAGGCCCTCACACTGGGGGTGGGGGTGGAGGGCTCATCCTTCCTGGTGGGGGCATTTCCCCATACCCCTCCAGCCCTGGCCTCCTGATTGCCTTAGGGAGAGCCACGGCACCCCTCCACCCCGGGGAGGCTCCCAGCCTGCAGTGCCACCTTGTGGTCAAGAGTAACTAGACAGCCCCGTTGCGAGGGAGCGTCCCAGAACCGCTGGAGGCTAAGGTGGATGTGCCCTGTTTGTACAGCCAGACCCTCCTCTCTCCCAGCCAGACCACCCTCATCCTGCCAAACTCCCTCCTGGAATCCTGGGGTCAGGAATGAGGGCATTCAAACCTTACAGAATCACAGATATCACTGTGAAGATTCCATTTGGAAGTTTACAAAAAAAGAGTTAAAATCCTGGCTCCACCACTTACCAGTTTTGTGAACTTGGCCAAATAACTTTGCTTCTCTGAGCCTCAGTTTCCCTACCTGGAGAGCAGAGATGAAAATATGTTCACACAAATTCCATAGGAGTGAATGAAGGTAAAGGAGATAACATTTGCAAGAGCAAATACAGTATCTGCCACAGCGTCAACAGTAAATGCTCATTCCCTCCCTCACTTAACCATAGAATTAGGAGAGTACAGAACCGTGTATCTTGGAATTTTTCTTTTTTTTGATAAATGACTCAAAAATGAAGAATTTCTTAAGCATTTAGGCAAATTGCCAAACATACCCTTTGGACAGCAGGATCTTTGCTTTTATGCGTCCAGCTTGGAATAAGTACTTAGTGAATGTCAGCCGAATTGTGGCCATAAGGAAGCAACTGAGGCACAGCTTGGCCCAGGCAGGGTCACAAACATTTCCTTGCATTTCTATAATAATACATTCACCATTTACTAGACACACGCCCTTTGCACTTTGTGTACATGCTGTAAGTTCCTTACGGCAACCACACGAGGCATTATTTTCAGCGATCAGATGAGGAAGCCAGCCTGGGCCTCACTTCGTCGGTCGTCAGTGGTGATCTCCTGTCCTTCCTGGGCCGGCCCGACTATGGATCCCGTAAATCAGAGAGGGCGGAGATGTTCTGAGAAATCCAAAAGCACGGGGGTCTGTTTACTTTTCTGTTGGGAATAAACTGGAGAAATCATGCTGCTCTTAGTATCTTCATTCAGGTCACTGATTCTAGATTCTGCAGCACGAAATGTCAAAGGTCAAAGTCAAAGTCCTTCTCCTCTGGCTTCCTTTCAGACAGGGAGCCTGAGGCCAGCAGAGGAGCAGCCCAGGGTTGCACAGTAGGTGGCAGGATCTGCTTCAGAACTGGCTGCATATTTCACATACCCGTTAGATACCCAGCTCTAAATGAAAATGTGAGGCCTCTTGTTCAAAAATTATTTATAATTTCAAGATGGAAACAATAGAGCATTAAACCAAGCGTGGGACCCTTCTAAGCATGGGGCTCTATGTGACTGCACAGATTGCATGCTCGTAAAGCCTGCTTTGCTGGGCTTTGGCCATCCTGTTTATGGAGAAGGAAGGGACAAATGTGCAGACAGGGCTGGTCAAGATGGCAGAGAGAGGCTGTGTGGCTTTTGTGTAAACTGAGTCCTCCATAGCTTAGGGAGATGACTAGCCTCTTCCACAGTCAAGAATTTCCCTCTGTGGTATTTTGACACCATCCTCTGACTGCCCCTGATTTCTATGGCCAAAGGGCTTTCAGGGAAAGGGGCAGATGGAAATGCAGATACTGTCACCCACCAACTGCCACCAAAGCAGCTCACAAAATTGATGGATTACTGGTTTCTCTTGATGAGCCTGCCAGGAATGTGCTGGGCAGAGGCTTACCCCAGTCTGCTCATGCTATGTGCTTTCAGAATTAAAAGTCCATCAGTGTCGAAGCCCAGTATACTCAGAATCCACTCAGGGCCAGGTCTATGACAACAGAGCTCATCACAGGCTAATATGGCCTTGCCCATGAGGGCTCAATAGTCCTTGTGGCTAATGTTTATCAGGAAGCCAGTATCCATTGATAGCTAATGTTTACCAATACCTAATGCTCATGAGTGACAGTTTCCACTAATGGCTGGTACCGCAAAGGGAACATGTTTAGTGATGGCAATGTCCACGACTACTCAATGTGTAGCAGTGCCCAGTGTTCACAGGTAGTGAATTACAAGTGTGCTGTGACATGGTGCAATGGTGGCTCAGTAGCAGAATTCTTGCCTGCCATGCCAGAAAAAAAAAAAGAAAAAAAGTCTACTGTGCATCAACACCTAACATCAGACCACAGCTCAACACGTAGTGATAGTAAGCGCCCATCCAGTTAAGTCATGTGCCTGTGTTTATTCTTCTTTTTCATTTATTTACATTCTGGTGGTTGTGTTTATGGGAATTATTGTGTTTGTTGAACTTGGCAGGAAATTCTTACTGTGTTTACTCTTTAATTCCCAAAGCTATTAATCATTTTATTTCACATACCCATTCGATAGGCAAAAGCATTCAGAAAACGAGAAACTGATTTGAGGACAGGAGTGTCAACCCAGGAGCAATTTTCTAATTAGTTGATTCTTTAAAAGAGCAACTTTTCTAAAGTTGAGCAATGGACCGAGACATCTGCCCTTCTGTTTTCAGGGAAAGGATAAAGAGCCCAACTTTTGGCTGGAAAAAGCCACGTTCCCTAAAGCAGATAAACTAGAGGTTAAGGCGCTGACTCAAAAGCTCCTTAAGGCAGCATAACTGGTGATTAAGGCTGAGACTTCAAAGGGAGGCTGCAGTCTCAAAGTCAGACTGTGACGCTGGAGGAAAGATCACAAGACCCATAAAGAAAGTAGCTGAAGGATGGGGCCTTTTATATATGCTACCTTCTCCACCAACAGCTAGGGTAAGCCACTCACCCTCTCTTTTAACCTTAGTTTCCACACCTGTAAAATGGAGCTAAGTAGCTACTTCCCAGAATTATTGGGAGGATAAAGTAGTTGATGGATATAAATACTTAGAACAGTCCCTGGCATATAAGAAATGCTATAGAAGTGAAATATCATTTATTTTGAAAATGATTTTGTCAAGCTTATGAGCTTGCTGAGTTCAGTGTGTTCTCACATAGGATTTCTTCAGCCACCATCAGCTCCCAGCAGAGAATATCATAGAAGCTACTGTGCTTAGGAATTTGTCTGAAAAGAGGTTGCACCCTCTGCACGAGTGCATTTCAGAATCACCCAGCCATCCAGCTTCCTTCTGGCCTAACACACTTAAAGACACAATGCTTAAAATATGTCCTTGTGCCCCTTTCCTGCCATGGGTTTGCCACCATGCTCCTAGGCATTTGCAGATGACATGGCCAGCTGGCTACGATTTGAGAGATGTGGGGGAAACCTTCCACTCTTCCCATGCTCCCTAACAGCCTCATTCTCTGCCTGAAATCCCATCATTACTCCCCAGCTTAAAATATGATGGTTGCCTGGTGCCCCTCCTAGAGAGGCAAGGCCCAGGACCCTTAGAGTGGTTGGAGATGGACTGAAGCATCTGGGCTGGGCGGGAAAGTAGGGCATTCTCCAACCAGTGGGGAGCAGGAGGTAGCGGAACACTTTCTCGAAACATGGTGTGCCCGGAAAAGGGATTGTAGGAAGATGGCAGAGTAGGGAGCTCCAGAACTCAGTCCTTCCATCAGAACAACTATTAAACAGGCAGGAACTGTTTGAAAAAACTATTTTGAAACTCCGGAGGCTGGAGGAACACTGTATAGCAGCCAGGGAAGAGCAGGAGGGGAGGTAGAGGCTGATAAATTATGGTAAAGAACAGTAAATTGTGCTCTCCACCTGGTGGCTACCAGGGCCCATGCCCTACTTTTGCAGCAGGCTGCTGTGGGGTCCAGCCCCTGACTAGCTTGCTGGTGACAGAAAGGGACATAAAAATCCTCTTCCCCCAAACCAGGGGTGGGTACTGCTGATCACAGCTTTTGATTAGTAACCTCAGATTGCTGGGAGCCAGCCTCTGATAACGGCATCTTCTCAACACGCCCCAGACAAAGGCTGCAGCAGAAGAGACTTAAAGATGCTAAGCTTCCCCAGGGCTGTAGGAGACAGTTAGCTGAAGGGCTGCGGATGCTGGGCAGGCCAAGTAAGCTCAGCTTTGGAGAGCCATGGAGGAAGCTCTTGGCACCCTTCCTGATCCCCTCCCCAGGGCATTTTGGAGCTGATCTGTGTCCCCCTTCATGGGTCTATTTCAGCTGGGAAAGACTAACTTGGGAAAGTCCTCTCCATCCTGCCCCTCCTCCCAGAATTTTCCCTTCCAGGAAAAGTAGCTTGAGATGATGAAAGGAGTGTGAAAAACTACAAAGGCAGATAATGTGGGATAAAGTCTTGCCAGCTGCAAACAACCAAGAGAGGGAGGTCTGTCTTCTTGGAAACAGAGGGACAGCCAAACTCTTACAAACAGGGGAACTCCAAAACAACTAACAAGCCAAAGCCCAGTATAAGGCATAGGCCCAGAAAGACAGGGAAAACCCTCCTGATAGGAGGGCTGAAGCTCAAGAAAATCTCTTATCAACAGCTGGTTACAAAATCAAGAAACCAACATCTCAGGGAATAAACCCAAGAGTTCATATTTTAAAATTTTAAAATGCCCAGTGTGCAACAAAAGAGTACAAGACAAGCAAAGAAACAGGAAATGATGGCCCACCTCTAAAGGAAGAAGGTAAAAATCCAGAAAACACCAATGAAGGAGACCAAAATGTGGTCATGTTCACAGTGGCATCACTCACAATTGCCAAAAGATGGAAGCAACCCAAGTGTCCATCAAACGATGAATGGATAAACAAATGTGGTCTATACACACAATGAAACGTTACTCAGGCATTAAAAGGAATGAAGTCCTGACGCATGCAATATGAACGAAACGTGAACACATCATGTTGAGTAAAACAAGCCAGACACAAAAGGACAAATATTGTGTGATCTCACTGATATGAAATAATTAGGATAAACATACTCATACAGTCAATGTCTAGAATAAAACTCGCCAGGGGTTGGGGTGGGGATTGGGAATAGACAGTTACAGCTTAAAATGTACCTGGTTCCTGTTTGCAATGATGGGAAATTTTTGATAATGGATGGTGGTGATGGTAGCATAACATTGTGACTGTAAATAACAGCCCTGAAATACATATATCTGAATGTGATGAAAAGTGGAAACATTAGATTGTATATATGTTAACAGAATAAAAATTTACAAAAAATCCATGGCGCTGCACTGCACAAACAGTGACCTAGTTAAACCATGGAGTTTAGTTAATAGGACAACTATAAAAATGTGCTGTCACCAGTTGTAACTAATATTCCACACCGATGCAAGGGGTTAATAGTAGGGTGGTACTATATGGGAATCCTGGATTGTATGCTCTGTAAACTAACAACTTCCCCAATTTAGGAAAAACAAAAAAAAGCAAAATAAAACCCACATGGTGTACTCTAAAAATGTTAAGATATGTTTGATTTAAAAGTTGTTAAGATTTTCATGCTAGAGGCAAGATTCTGAGACCCATAATGAAGGTAGTTGAAGGAGAGGCTCTGACACTAGATGGAGAGAGGAAAGCTCAACCATCCGGTATCCTGAGCTCTGACCCCAGCCAACCCACCAGTTTAATGTACCGATGACCACAATAAAACCAGCGGAAGAACCAACCAGCTGATCCCAGCCCAGTTTGCAGGATCTTGTTGTTTTAAGCCATTACGCTTTGGAGTGGTTTATTGCAGGCAGTAGATAACCAAAACAGCCAAGGTCATGGGTTCCATGTCCCCCAGCCCCACTGCTCCACTTTTCATGCCCTCTGCCTTCCATGGGAAAGAAACTGCTGACCCAGCTGTGGGATATGGGCAGCTGGAGATGAAAAGAAGATGCCAAGTGAAAAAAACTAGATAGCCAGAGCCTTCTCAGGACGGCTGAAGGGACCAGGCAGAGAGGGACAGTTGACAGGAAACACATAAATGGGTGTTTTAAAGTTTATGAGGTGCCGCCCTACATATGAGCTCATCTCTTAGATTTTTGCCTCAGAACCACCCAGCAGGACTGGCCACTCTCCCCTGAGCCTCGCACGCTCCTCCCAGCCCCTCCCCCAGGCCAGACAAACCATCTGCAGGTCCCCAGGCAGCACCCCCTGCCCCAGCCTTGGACCTTCCCTTGGTCTCTTCCATCGGGCTAGGGACTGTCTTACCACAGTGCCTTCCCCTTCCCTCGGGGGGCTCAGATGGGGGGAATGGAGGGGATGGGCATTCACTGGGGGGAAGGAGGGGGTGAGCGCTGCCTGGAGGGGAAGGGGTGGTTCGTTTGGAGCAGGGCAGGGCAGCACTCCCAGGAGACCCTAGGAAAGGCGTAGCTTTCTGGCACATCCCCCAGACTGTGGGCAAGTCATACTCATACTTAGCACAAGTTTTAAATACTCTCCCCACACACAGACACAGGCACTGCAATTCCCTTGACTCGCCCCACCCACCAGTAAAGCCTGTGCAGACGCATGAGGCAGGGGGCCGGGCGTGGTCAGGAGACCAGAATGGGCATGTGGCAGCGGCAGGGCCATCAACTGCCTGTGTCCCTCCCGCGTTCTGAGCAGACCTTTCAGGAGTGACTCTACACAGAACTTCTAGAAGGAGGGTTATCCTCGAAGAGGAGTAGGGGAGGAGGGGGTGTGTGAATGTTTTCCGCTTCTGATGAACTCCCATGCACCCTACCTATCTCAGTCTCTATACCACCTCCTCTGGGAAGCCTTCCCTGAACACCTTCTTTCATCTCACCCCAGAAAAGGTTGAATGCTCCTCCTCTGTGCCAGCCCACTACCTCATCCTCTCTCCGGACACTCATCACAGTTATTTTGTGTTTATTTTTCCAGCTTCCACTCTATACTGAGGGCAGGAATCACTCACTAAAGGGTCCCTAGCACCCAGTCTGGTTGCTGGCACATAGCTATTTACAATAAATATCTGTTAAATATATAAGTTTTTTCTGTTACATCCATTTTACTGACGTTTAAACAGAGATCCAGAGAGATTAAGTGACTTTCTCAAGACTGCACAGCAAGCTAATGGCAGGAATGGGGCTAGACCCCAGCTCTTAAGACTTCCAGTGTTTAAGTTATTCTGTAATGGGAACCTCTCTTCCCT
The DNA here is from genome assembly GCA_004026745.1 of Myrmecophaga tridactyla. NCBI lineage: Eukaryota > Metazoa > Chordata > Mammalia > Pilosa > Myrmecophagidae > Myrmecophaga > Myrmecophaga tridactyla. Next base: position 12,045 of record PVIY010012030.1, on the reverse strand, counting down.
GCTCCCTCTTCTCGCTGTCCCTGGAGAGGGTAGGAAGACCAGCAGGTGGACAGGTTTGTGTAACAACAGGCCTGAAGCTGGGAAAGCTGGGACGGCCAGTTTTCCTCTATCAATTCTACCTCCACCTCTCTGGTTCCTTTGTGTGGACCCACGTCTGCTCTGCCTTCCTCCTGGTGCCCTAAGCCTGCTCCCTGCCTCACTCTCCCTGACCCACTGCAGCTCTCTGGCTGTGGTGCGTTCCCCCTCTCTGAGCCTGCTTCCTCAACCGGAGGGTGACCAGTCGGCCTGAGAGATCCTGAGTCTCCTTATGATTCTGAGGGTCTGTGAACCCCAATGGAAAAGGCTGGAGAGTGAGGGCAGAGAAGAAGAAATGCTGCCGCCTCCCCGAGCTGCCTGCAGCACGACAAAGGCAGAGCACAAACCTGCACCAAGCACAGCAGAGGCCCAGAAATCCCCATTGCTTTCTCAAGTGTACCAGAATTTCACTTCAATTTTATTTAATTTTTAAACTTTTACATTGTTTATCTGTGGGGAGGGGGGCGGGAGCGAGCTATGGTTTTTAGGTTTTAAAAACAAACAAATTCAAATGGTTCTACTGCATAGTCAGGTTTGGGTAACTCTTGGGAGTTGTGTAGACCTTACATGGCACACCCAGGCCTCGGGGCTGTATTAGTTAGGGTTCTCTAGAGCAACAGAATCAACAGGGCACACTCGCAAATATAAAATTTATAAAAGTGTCTCACGTGACTGCAGGGACGCTGAGTCCAAAATCCGCAGGGCAGGCTGTGAAGCCGACGATTCCGATGGAGGGTCCACAGGAGAGGCTCACCAGCCGAAACAGCAAGCCTGTCTCTTCTGAATCCTCCTTATAAGGCCTTCAGTGATTAGATTAAGCATCACTCATTGCAGAAGACACGCCCCTTTGGCTGATTACAAATGGAATCAGCTGTGGATGCAGCTGACATGCTCGTGATTTTATTCTATGAAATGTCCTTATCGCAACAGACAAGCCAGCACTTGCCCAACCACCACTTGGCCAAGCTGACACATGAACCTGACCATGACAGCGACTTTCTCGCGAGGAGAGCAGAGCAGGGCTCACCACCAGCCCATTTCACACGTGCCCAGATGGTAGGGGCTGGAACCTGGGAGGTGTACTCAGACATCCTGTTCCAAACTCTGTCTTCTTCCCACTTCCACGTGGCTGGATGGGAGTGATTTGGGTTGAAATAACAAAACAATAAGAACAAATATACTTTTGGTCATCAAAGATTATCAAGAAAGTGAAAAGATAACCCATAGAATGGGAGAAATTTTTTAACCCTTTAAATTTTTTAACCCACAATAAGGGTTTAATATCCAGAACATATAAAGAACTAAAACTCAACAACAAAAAATCAACCCAATTCAGAAATGAGCAAAGGACTTGAATGGATATTTCTTCACAGAAGATACGCAAATAGCCAATAAGCACATGAAATGATGCTCAACATCACTAGTCATTCGGGAAATGCAAATCAAAACCACAATGTTACACCATTTCACACCCACTAGGACTGTTGCTATAAAAAAAAAATGGAAAATAAATGTTGATGAGGATGTGGAGAAATCGAAACCCTTGTACATTATTGATGGGAATGTAAAATGGTGCAGCCACTGTGGAAAACTGTTTGGCAGTTCCTCAGAAAGTTAACTATAAAATTACCATGTGATCAGCAACTCTACTACGAGGTTTATACCTCAAGGAATTGGAAGCAGGGACTTGAACAGACATTTGCTCACCTGTGTTCACAGTGGCTTTATTTACAATTGCCAAAAGATGGAAGCAACCCAAGGATCCATCCACAGAAAAGTGGATTTTAAAAAATGTGGTATATTCCTACAATGGAACATTATTTGGTCATAAAAAGGAATGATGCTCTGATTCAAGTGCATCAACGGTGAACCTTGAAGACATCATATTGAGTGGACTAAGCCAGACATAAAAGGACAAATAGCGTGTGATTTCAAGTATATGAAATAATGAGAATATGCAAATTAGCCATCAGAAATTAGAATACAGGTTATCAGGGGTGGGTGGGGGTGAAGAATGGGGAGTTAATATTTAATTGGTAAGAGTTTTTCTGTTTTGGGTGATGGAAAAGTTGAGTAATGGATGGTGGTGATGATAGCATATTATGAATGTATTTAACAACACTGCATTATATATTTGAAAGCAGCAAATGATTAATTTTAGGTTATATGTATGTGTGTGTGTATGTGTGTGTTAACAATAAAAATAATTTTAAAAAAAGTAGAACTTATAACACAAAAGATGAGCCCTAATGTAAACTGTAGACTATAGTTAATAATATACATTTGTACACTAGCACAAAATGTTAATGGGGAAGACGGTGTGTGTGAGGGGATGGTATATGGGAACTCTGTGCTTTCAGTATGATTTTTCTGTAAACATTCAGATGCTCTAATAAAAATAATTTTTACTGCGGGCCACGGTGGCTCAGCAGGCAGAGTTCTCGCCTGCTACACCGGGGATCTGGGTTCATTTCCCGGTGCCTGCCCATGTAAAATAATAATAATAATAATAACAATAATTTTTAAAAAGAACAAATATAATTACTTTCTGGTAGATGTATCAAGGGAACTTGGCCTTGGCATGGGGTATATTTGTTGGGAAACCGTTCCTCTAGGACACAGGGGTGACCATGATCTCAAGAATAACAAAATTCTGGGACAAAAGCAACAGAACACTGAGAGAGTGACTTAACACATTAGGGCAGCCCAAAGGGTGGGTGCCCAGGTCTCAGTGCCCAGGATGCAACCCTCCCACCACTTCTTTGGACTTTTTTTAAATTCAGATGAAATTCCTGTAGCACAAAATGATCTATTTTAAAGTGCAAAATTCAGTGGTATTTAGCACAACTCATATTGTTGTGCAACTACCATCTCCATCTAGTTCCAAAAATTTTCATCACCTCCAAGGAAAACTCCATACCCATTAATCAGTCATTCCTTATTCCCTCCTCCCAGCCCCTGGCAACCACCAATCTGCTTCCTGTCTTCATGGATTTGCTTATTCAGGATATTTCATATAAATGGAATCATGTGCATGGATTCTTTTGCTTAGCATAATAGTTTTGGAGCTCATCCACATTGTAGCATGCATTAGTACTTCACTTCTTTTTATGGCTGAATAATATCCTATTGTTTTCCCCCACTTTTAAGCAGTGCGTTTGGCGGAAAGAAACTACAGTGCTGGCCAGGGAGCACCCAAAGAAGGACCAAACCCAGCCCTGGCAGCAGCTCCTGTCGATGTGGGAGTCAGACAACTAATGAGGTAAGTGTCTGCATAGGGAGGGCTGGAACTTGGGCTCCCACCTGACAGAGGGCCAAGCTAAGGGAAAGCTACCTTAACAAGACTTGAGTTGCAGGCTGAGCTCGGACCAGACTCTGGGTCTCTGACATGTCAGGGAGCTTGTGCCCACCAGAGGGCGCTGCCTCCGGCTCGCCCCTCGCTTTCCGAGCTCACGTGTGTTCCTTCCCTTTCGTCCCCGGAGTTGACTCTCCAGACCCAGAAAATGAGCCTGGCGGGCCTGGGGGTCCCCACAAGAAGAGGACATACCCAGGAAGCAGAAGTCTGAATGAGAAATGGTTTTCGACTCGGCCACCCAAGGCTCCCTATTCTTCATATCTTCCCCACTGTAAGATAACTTCTTTTGTGTTTTACAGAATTTTAAAACTGTATTTATTTGTTTTCATTTTTATTTTTTAATTAGACAAATAGTTTTTGGTATTTGCCATGTCCAGACCCAGGGACAGGTACTGGGGAAAGAGCAGTGACTATAGGCGTTCCTGGAGGACGCCACCTAGCGGGGAGAAGTCAACACTAAACAAATAGTTGAGTTAATGACTGAGATAAATGATGTGGTGATAAATGCTATGAACAGGGTAAAATGGAGCAAAGTGGAGATGGTGGTGGTGCCAGCGGAGGTGACCCTAGGGTGTGCCCTTCTCTGAGATTTGAGCGAAATCTGAATAAAGGGGGAAAAAAAAAAACCCCACCCTGCGGGGATCTGAGAGAGCATTTCCAGGAGAGGGAATTTCCTGACCTCAAGGAGTGAGTGAACTTGGCTTGTATAAGGAAGTTCAAATGGCTGAGCAGCGGGGGAGAGTGGTAAAGAGAACAAGGGGTGGAGGGGAGATTAGAGGTCAAAGACCTCTGTAAGGAGGATGGTCTTTATTCCAGTTGCAGCAGGAGATATTTTAGAGGGCTTTTAATAGAAGACTGACATGCTTTGCTTTAATGTACGTTTCACAAAGGTCGGCATGACTGCTGTTGGGAGAACATTCGGGAGATACCAAAGGAGCAGCAGAGAGACCAGTTAGAAAGGCATTACAATAGGCCAGTAAAGAGATGATGGTGACGTGATAATAGCAGTCGTGGTGGAAAGGAATTGAGTAATTTGTATCTATTGGGAGCCAAAAAGAACTTGTTCATGGAGTGAAAGTTTATTAAGTGCCAGGCACTGAAGTAAGTCCATGATGTGTGTTTTATTTCATTCTCATTACACTGTAAAGATATTTTACAGATGAGGAAACTGAAACTCAGAGGGGTTAAATAATTTACCTAAGGTAACACAGCTGATAAGTGACAGGTTCTGAATTTTAAAAGCAAGTCTGGGGCCATGGTGGCTCAGCAGGAAGAGTTCTTCCCTTGCCTGCCTGCCTGCCGTACTGGGGACCCTGGTGCCTGCCCCTGCAAAAAAAAAAAACACAAACAAAGAAAGCAAGTCTGTCTAATTTCAGAGCCCATAAATAAACTGCTAACTGCAGAGCATGGAAGGAATTTTAACATTGTGGAATCAGAAACAGAGAATCGTAGAGTGTTAGCTTCATTAGCTCTTAGAATCCCAGAAGTCAAGACTTGGGTTTGGCGGGGACCTTGAAAAGGACTCAAGGGCCTCCTGTCCAGCAGCCCAGCTGCTTTGACCCCAACAGCTTTACCAGGGTCAGTTGGGGGCAGCTTCCAGGCACAACTGCTGGGTGTTTCTGCTGGCCAAAGGCAGCTGCCCTGGGATCTGAAAGTACCTCAGAGAAAACCCCTGTTTTAGTTTCCTAGTGACTAAAGCAGATACCGTGCCATGGGTTGGCCTAAAGACAGGAAAGTGTTGGCTCAGGCTTCAGAGGCTAGAAGGCTTGCTTCCTCCCAAGAGCAGTATCTTCTGGTTGGCTGGCAAGCTTTAGGGTTCCTTGATTTTTCTGTCACATGGCAATGCACATAGTGACATCTTCTCCTTTCTCTCCTGGGTTCTGTTGATTTCCAGCTTCCGACTGCTCCCTAAGGCTTCTTCTTTCGGTGTCCAATTTCCTTTGCTTAAAAGGGCTTTAAGGTATTGCATTAAGGCCCACCCTCATTCAGTTTGGACACACATTAAAACTGAGGGAACCTCATCAAAATTCCTTTTTACAATGGGAATACCCACAGGAATGGATTAAAATTAAGAACATGGTTTTTCTGGGGTACACAGCTCCAAGCCACCATGACCCCCTGAGGGCCCGAGTCTTCATTCTTATCCTTCTTGGGTAACCTGATCAAGGACACCCAGCCGAGGTAGGATTTGAACCCGGGTCATCTGTCCAAGCCTCCTCCCTGCCCCTCACAGGGCTCTGCTCAGCATGAGGTAAAACCAAGAACATCTCCTGGGCTTTTGTTCATGGCAAAGGGAGCTGCAGCATATTCCCCTCTCAAGTCCTTGACATTTTAGCAAACACTTCAGCACTTTTACTAAAATTAATTGGTTATGTTGGAACCTCAAACCAGGTGGCAAGGAAAGCTGGGGTTTTCCCTTGCATTCCAGTCACTCCTGCTACTTTCTAGCTGTGTCACACCAGCTGAAGCATTTTATCCCTCTCCAGTTTCCAGTTTTCTCACTGGAAAATGGGGACAGTGACAAATTTACAACAAGCTCAGAGTTTGGTTGTGAAGAATTGTCAAGGGAACGCAGGTAGACTCCCCATCACAGGCTCAGGCACAGGGCAGAGGTGGGAGAGCTCACGTAACATCACCTCCTTCCTCCACAATCCAAGGCTGGGGTTCAGAGTGCGCGCTCCGGTGTGGGCCCCCGAGCCTATTCTGCCTGGCCAATAAGGGTGCCACTCTGGTCCTGAAATCATTTGACTCTCTGCCCTGCTCCTTCGTCTCATCTGGACCCAAATTAGGTTTGGGTTATTATTCCATTGACACTCACCAGGGGGCACTAATAAAACGAATTAAACTAATGTAGAGTGCAGCCAGAAATTATGAAGGGAAAGGAATTAAAAGCAGCAATAAAATGAGTAATGCCTACCTACTATCAGAACCTCTTGTAATATTTCGGAGCGTGTCCATGATATGTTTAGATCTTCACAAAAATTACAGACGAGAAAACTGAGGGTCAGAGAGGAAGTATGTGGTTTGTCCCGTGGCACACATCCAATGACAAAGAGCAGAACTCTGGTCCCTGCCCCCTGGCCTGGTGAGAATAGGTAAGTGGGAAGACTCCAGAAAGGAGAAAAGGGTGCTCAGAACAAGAGTGGCGTGGGTTTGCCACACAGAATCACTTCATGGCTCCTCCACATCTATCCTTAGTAATCAAAGATATACAAATGAAACACCTAAAACACTAAAACACCGTGGAGCTCCCGTTTGCAATGTTTTTGTTTTTATTTTATTTTGGAGAGATGACCTCTAGGTTGGGCCATCTCATACCCAGCTTGACAGAGATAGCATTGGTACAAACTTTATTGAAGAACAATTTAACGATACATACTCGGTGCCCTAATAATTGCTATAGTAATTCCAATTCTGAAACTCTTAGGAAACAATCATGGGTATGTACAAGATTTAGCTACAAAGCTGTTCATTGCTCTCTTATAATAGCAAAAATATTGGAGCCAGCCAAAAGATTTCATCAATAGGGTGGTTGTTTAAGTAAATTATGGTATATATAAGGATAGACTATTGGACAACCATTAAAAATTAAGTTGCACATAAGGAAAAAATTAAACTTTGACCCCAATCTCATATCTTACGCAAACAACAAACAACAGCCACAAAAAAAAAAAAAAACCCTAAAACTGAATCATGGGCTTAAATGTAAAACATATAACTTTTAGGACAAAACACATAGGAGAAAATCTTTAGAACCTAGGGTTAGGCAAAGAGATTTTACGCTTTATACCAAAAGCATGATCCATTAAAGAAAAACTGGATAAGTTGGACCTCATCAAAATGTAAACCTTTTGCTCCAAGAAAGACCCTGTGAAGCAAATGAAAAGAGCTGCAGACTGGGAGAAAATATTTGCAAATTAGATATCCGACCAAAAAGCGTATCTGGGAAATATAAAGAATTCTCAAAACTTAACTGAAAAATAACAAACAATCCACTTCCAGGAACTCCTCCCAGGCCTCTGAAATCCCTCAGCTCTCATCAGGAGTCCCAGCTCTGCTCCTGCAGCACCAAGGGAAGTGAGTAAGGTGGGAGGAGCCAAGGAGAATGAGAGGAAGGACGGAGACCGTGCCTCATCTCCCTCAGTGATTCTGGGATGCCCTTGTGCAAGTCGTTTCTGCCCATGGGACCTCAGCTTCCTCATTTGCATTTCAGGGTGTGGGTCCCTGAAATGCAGTGTGAGTCCCTGAAAGAGTGGTGTGGGGGCTATTGCTGTTTAAACTGATCTGAGACACTCTTTCCTTCCTTGATCATTCATTCTTTCAGAAAGGCCTCTTTACTTGCTCAGCACTTAGCCAAGCACTAGGGATAACGAATTCAGCCTCAGGAGTGTCCAGGTTGAGGGGGAAATGGATACAGATGAATAAACCAACAATTGCAGTTTGATAAAGAGAAGTTCAGGGGACTCTGGGAGAATCCAAAGAAAGGGAATCAACTCAGTCTCAAGGAAGCAAGGAAGGCTTCCTGGAGGAGGTGGCCTTGGGCTGGGATTTGAAGAAGGAATTAGAGTTTGCCCCAGTGAACAAGATGGGGATAGGCTTGGAAGGCTACAAAGACATGGATCTGAGAAAGAGTTTCACCTGATGATGAGCTACAGATTCCGAGAAGAACTTTTTAAAGAACCATACAAAGAGAGGAAAGGCTTCCTGGAAAGGACCAATTTCCCCACCATTGGAGGCCTCTGAAGGAGCTGGCTTTGCTTGGAATGCTCTGGAGTGACGTCATAGAGTGGAGATTGGAGAGGCTGAAATAAAAGGCCTGATGGGTCCTTCTAAGGTCTGTGATTCTAAGTGGACTCTGGTTAGAAGGAAAACACAGGTTGTTTTTCCACTCACACACAAGAGGCAGTGCTATGTCTCAGAACAAAAGAAGGATCTGCACCAAAGTTACACTGTTACAAAATTCACAAGTGGGATTTGCAAACTATAAAGTTAGCGAGCAACCTCAAACATGCAGGGCCTGTCCTGCCAGGTTCCGGGAAGACCTTCATCTTGCCAGCAGTAAGCTCTTAGCGTCCCATTCTGGCTTCTCCACAGAGCGCCTGGGCCCTGCATGACAGAGAGAGAACCTCTGAAAATGTATGGGCTGGGGAAGGGGCCAAGAAAGACCCCGCTCACCAATGACAGTTGCTGAGCTTCTCGGCCTCAGAACCAGCCAAGCCCCTGCCCTGGGGCCCAGGGCTTCCAGCAAGCCCTCGGGTGGTTCAGAGATCTTATTCCCACAGCCAGTCAACGGGTTCTTCCCTACCCCCTGGAGACTAGCCCCCTTAAAACATTAAGTCCGGCCACCCCCATTAAATAAACACGGTCCCCTTCCCCCCCAAGACTAGGAGATTTGGGCTTCTTTCTCTGCCCTGCAGGACAGTAGGTAAGTAAAAGGAATATATTCTGGTTCAAAGATGAGTCAGAATGGAGAGGAGAATGGCTTGGAGGGGAAGCCCTAGGAGGCAAGGCCTCTGTGATGATCCAGAGAGAATGGAGGAGGTCTGGGCTAGGCCTGAAGGCATGGAGAGGAGAGGGGACAACAAGAGCTTGGTGACTGATTGGATGTGGGGTGAGAGACAGGAAGGGGGCAGAGTTGGCTCCAGAGTTCTGACTTAGCTGACACTTAGATGGTAAAAATACAGAAGGAAAAACTAGGGGAGAGGGATAGATGCATCCTGTGTTCAGCAGGAAACATCCATCCTCTCTCCTAATACTCTACTTTTTACATAATAGAAAAAAACTGTAGACAGATATTCAAAAAGAGAAGTAAGTTAAATAAACTGTTATATCACATACTAGGAAATACTTTGGAATATAAATAGGGGAAAATAGGTCACAATAATTTTTTGAAAGTAGGTCATTAAAAAGTATTGCATGATAATTTTGTATATACATACATATATGTATGAATTGTTTTAAGAAGACCAAAATGATAAACACCAAAATGTTAAAAGTGGTTATCTTTTGATGATGTATCATATAGAACTTTTATTATTTTCCCTGCATATTTTCCTCATTCTTTTTCTTATTGTTTCTAAGGAACAATAATCAATGTTGCTTTCCCGTGTCCTTCTCTATGAAGAAGATGTGAGGTCTGAACTGTCGGTCTCTCGGAGCAGTGGCAAGGGAACTGAAGGCCCTTCTGCCCCCTGTAGTCCCCACGCCCACCAGGATTTCTGTCTTGTGGGCAGGTGGCCCCTTGGGCCCAGGCAGCAGCTGAGTGTCCGCTTCTCTGGGTTGCAGGTGGGACAGTCCCTCTCAGTTCTTGAGTCCCGGTCCAGACAGGACAGAGGAGACCAGTGAATTGCACCAGGACCTCTGGCATAGGAGTCTGGGCTGCTCACCGCAGGTGAAGTGACACAGACTTGCCGAGGCCAAGCGTCTGGAAGCGAAAAAAAAAAAGTTAAAGTGATGTTAAGTGGCCCAGAAGCATCCACATGGCAGATGCTCGAGACATATGCATTGGATGATCGAATGAATTAATGAACAAGGGGATCAACTTTGTGAGTCTTTTGAATACAAGGGGGGTTTCTTTTTTCAAATGATTAGTGAGCTAAAAAGAATTATAAAGAAATTAAATCCAACACCAAATGCTGCTCATTGTATCGGCTGCCCCAGATCAGTAGAGCTCAGACTTAAATGATCCAGTCAGCCAGAGCTGCTGCTGGCCCCTGGAGACCCAGCTGAGTTCTGCAGCCAAAGGGTCCGACTCTGCTTCCTGACGCAGGGCCTGGTCCACGGTGACAGCTGTTACATTCTATGGAAGTGAAGAAAAGGGAATGGAAACAGCCCTCGTTAGCTGTGTCAGGTCACCCCTGGAGGCTCATTAGTCTCTCACGCTTGCAGTGAGAAGCTCTTTGCACACATAGGGTGTCCTTGGACACTCGACTGCAGTTGACAGAAAGCCCCTGACCTTTTCCTAGAGAGAGCATTATTAATCCACTCTGATTACAGAATGACAGCTCATTGGGTTTATTTTTTTCTTCCTTTTCTGAAAACTTATTAATGTAGAAGCATCTGGGGGATTTCAAAGTCTGCAATGACCTTGACAGCTTCTCCAGCTGCTCTCACTGGGAAATGCTGGGGCACTCCAGGGATGTTTAATGGGCTCACATAAGCCTTCCAAGAAGCTCTACGACTGATCCCATCTAATCACTCTGACGTCTTTTGAACAGACCTGTTTCCCATTTCCTGGCAATTTTCCCTTCTCCTTCCTTCCTCTCTTATGCTCCGTTGTGATTCCTGCTGCTCAGCTTTGGCAGAGTGAATCAAATACTGAGTCAGGGCTTCATGAAAGACAGAATTGGAGGGGTCCTGGGAGAGCATTGGGTCCAATCCCCGCATGGGCAAATTCATTTCAGCTCTCTCTATTCATCATTACTGAGTTGCTTCTCTGTGTACGCCCCGTGCCAGTTTCTGGGGGCGCGGACCTGGTACCCCTCAGCCTCCCCAGGAGTCCTTGAAGAATTTGTTCACAGTCTTGGGGTAGAGACAAACTATAGACTTAACCAATTCATTCGGAGGAATAAGGCTTCAATAGGGCGCTGTGTCAGGTTCAGAAGTGGGGAACGTGGAACAGAGGAGGGAATGGCACATTTGACTCGGTCAGGTCAGAGAAGGCCTCATAGATAAGGAGACAGTTGAGCCAAGTTTTAAGGATAACAGGAGTTTATAAGGGAAATTCAGGGGTAACAGATATTTCCAATAAAAACAGTGGCCAATGCTGAAGAGCTTAAGCTCTGGAGCCAGACTGGGATCAGCTGTCAACTTCTTCCTCCATTCTCAGCTCAGTTTCCTTGTCTGTAAAATTCATGTATCCCTGAAAACAGAGCTGACACAGGCTCCCCTTCTAAGGAGGTGTCCTTCACCACAGAGATATGAATGATTTTTATGACAGTTTTCCAGTGGGTAGTAGTAAAGAGCATGTTTCCTCAAAATATTATGACAATTTCTGATGGATGAAAATAAAGCATCTTGAGAAAGGTGCGTTAATTTGCACAAAGACACCGAGTGGGCTAGGGGTGGGCTGGTATCTGTGTGTCTCTCCTTTTCCTCCTTTCAGAGGTGAAACTTCCAACAGCAGGGTTGGAGGAAGGCGAGTCGCCGTCCAGAAGCTCAGCCAGCAGTGTCGGAGACCACTGCCCGCTGGGCCCCATCTCTGCCGGGGAGCCTGGGCTCTAGCCCCCTCAGTCGGGTGGGGTCCACCCCTCTCCACAGAAGCCCTGGAGGTGACAGGAAGGCGCAGGGCTCCTTGCCCCTAACCACTCTGTCCCCTGGAGGACCCCAAGATTAGACATCCTACTGGCTGGGCGTGAAGCTTTCTTCCCAGAAGAAAGAGTGGGCACCATCATAAAAGGAGCTACAGTGTCTAAGGGGGAAGGTTAAAGCTCTGGCCCTCTTGACATGTGCGGAGGATGGAAGGGGAAACCCTAGGGATCTTTCACAAGGGGGAGGTGCCCTCAGGGAAGGCTGCAGTTTCTAACCTCCCTTCTCATGCCCTGAGATTCTCACCTCTCTTCCTCTGAGAACCTCCTTCTCTTAAGCCTCTCCTCAGGCCTATCTATACTCAGTCC
>PVIY010012029.1:7532-63510 GCA_004026745.1 Myrmecophaga tridactyla | reverse complement strand
GTAATCAGCCAAAGGGGAGTGTCTTCTGCAATTAGTGATGCTAAATCTAATCATGGGAAGCCTTTTAAGGAGAACTCAGAGGAGACAGGCCCCATTCCTGCTTCGGCTGGTGAGCCTCTCCTGTGGAGTTCATCCAGACCCTCCATTGGAGTCGTCAGCTTCGCAGTCTGCCCTGTGAATTTTGGACTCTGTGTTCCTGTGGTCACGTGAGACACTTTTATAAATTTTATATTTGCAAGTGTTCCCTGTTGATTCTGTTTCTCTAGAGAACCCTAACTAATACACCCTCCTTTCCCCAGTCATGCTCGACTGTACCCAGAGAATCTGGAACTGGGGAAGAGAAGGGTGGTCAGGTCCTCTTTTGCCACTCACCGTCTGCCCCTTTAGCTCCCTCCAATTTCCCTCCCCTCCACTGTTAGAGGTGGGAGTGGTGGTGGAGGGGAGAGGGTCAGGGAGCAGGGAAGTTCTGACTTGACTGATGCTGTGGTAAAATGGTTGCTGTGGTATTGGGATAAGATGATGCCATGCCCTCAGCGGGGCAAATCTCAACAGTGGCATCACACTTCCACGGGACATTCTGTAGATTCTTCAGAGACCATTATCCACCATTGCTAGGACTCTCTCACCTGCAGTCCTCTTGATGGGATTCCATGTAGCCCCTAGACACCTTCCGTCCTCTCTGCTCAGGCCCTTCATCCCTCTGGATGTGCAACTGGACAAGGACTAAGACGTCCCACACCAGCTTATTCTCATTGTCATCCCAGTCTTGGTCTGTATGAGGCTCACGGGCTTTGCCTCAGCCAGTCCTAAGAGGATAAGCTGACCTGAGTTCCGTTGGGGCCTTTAGCATCAACCCAGCCAGTTCTATCTACCATTAAATTTACCAGGCAGAAGACAGCAGTGGTCCACAGAGCCCCTCAGCTACGGGGCACACACACCAAGCACTCTCATAGGGAACACTACAAAAATTCTTGTTCCCAAGAAATCCTCTACCAGCTGACTCTTTCATATCTTTGACATAGATGAGAGGGATGAGAGTCACATAGCTGCTTCTCAGCCACATCCTTCGAAAATTTGGCTGTTGGTCTGGCAGCTTGCTTTGGAATCTGAGATCATCCTCTTAGAGTCTCAGCCAAAATGGAAGGGACAGGGCGAGGCTCATCCACCAGGTCGAAGGGGGCTAGGGATGGCACTCAGGGAGGGACCTCAGCCTCATCTGGGAAAGGGAACGCTGAACCAGACTGTGAGTCAGCACCCAGGGGGAGGACTGGGTCCTGGCCACACCTCCTAAGATGCCTCTTACATAAGAGACACAGAGCGTGATAACTTTGTGACAGAGACTCTAGACTGAGACCACCTTGGTACAAATCTCACCTCTGCCGCTTGCCAGCTGGGTGTCCTTAAACAAGTTACCTTTTGTATTAGTCAGCTATCATTGCAATAATGCTGTGTAACAAATCACCCCAAAATTCAATGGTCACAGCAGCAAATATTTTTTTCTTACACTCATGGATTTGTAGTTGTCGATTACAGTTGTGGTGGTCTCAACCTCAGTTCCAAAACTGACCCTGTCTTCACATAAACTTTTGATATTTTGTTCTTTGTGGATTTTTTTATATTGATTTTTATTTTTAAGAAATTACACCAAAATATAACCAAGCTTGATTAGTGAGATTTTAGGTGTCCCCTTAAATATTGTGCCTTCAGGCTATGGGTTGGGGTTCAGGTCAGTGCCACATGTTTATTCTGGGGCTCAGGCTGAAGGGTTTCCAGCTATGCAGGGCAAGTCCTTCTCATGGAAGATCCCTGGAACACAAGGGGGCAGGTGGAAATGCGTGATGCCTCCTGGGAGCTCTGCCCGAGACTGGCACCCCATCACAGCCACCCATACTTCACTGGCCAAAGCAAGCCACATGGTGAGGGTCTCAGAACACAACAATGAATCAGACATGGCTCCTGCTCCTTAAAGAATCAATAAGCAGCTGATTGCCAGCTAGTCTGTCACACACTATCATAGGGACTATCGAAGCTCAGAGGAGGGGCCTCTAACCCAGCCTGGGGTGAGGTTCTAGACTACATCTCGGGCATATGATGCTGGAGTTGAATTCTAATGGACTGATAAAGCTAATCAGAAGAATGAGAGAGTAGGTACCTGAGCAGAATGTGTGAAGGACCAGAGGTGAGAGATGCCTGTTGGGAGCTTGTGTAGGCAGAGCATAGTCCCTAAATACCCAGCTGCCACAGGGCACTTGCACTTACTGTTCTCTTTGCCTCATGTGCTTCCTCCAGATACCCCAGCGGCTCACTCCCTAACTTCATTCATGTCTCTGTCCAAACATCACCTACTCTGAGAAGCCTCCCCTGCCCTCTCTGTCTAAGGTCCCCCTCCACCAGTTACTCTCCATCTTCTTCCCCTGCTTTATCCTTCTCGATAGCATTTATCACCACTTGACTTTTTATAATGTGTTTACTGTATATCTCCTCCAGGAGGATGTAAACTACTCCTTCCAGTGGAGCATAGTGCCTGGCGCACAGTGGGGCTTTGATGAATGTATCACGAATGGGTGGATGAATGAAGAGAGAGATCAGATACACCTTTTCAGAAGACCACCCTGGCTGCAGGGTGTGGAGTGGGTCAGAAGGGCATGAGAAGAGGGAGAGAGAGTAAGTGAGAGGCGACTACCGTCATCCAGGTGGGAGCTGGGGTGGATGGCAGCAGAGACGCAGCGTGGGAATTCCAGGGTGCATCTGAGGGCTTAGAACTGAAGGCCTGGGATTGCTCAGGTGCGGCGTCTTGCACTGGGCGGGGACTCAGCGGTGGTGATCAGGATTGCCAGTTGAGCAGCTTCGGTGCCTGTCACCAAAATGGGGGCTCCGGAGGCAGGGGAGGTTCAGGTTGGAAGACCATGTGTGCTGGGGAACAAGATGGAGAAGGCAAGTTTAGTTTGGGTCGCGTGGGGGTTGAGGAGCTCCTGGAACCCTCAATGGCAGCTATGTAGAAGGAGCCTGGATGGGAGGGTCTGAAGCTTAGGGGAGGAGACTGGGCAAGAGCAACTGGTCTGGACATTGGGTCAGTGAGAAAAGGGTCCTGAAAAATACTATCGATGAGGGAAACACGGAGGGCAGGGAGAAGGAGAGGGAAGAAAGGAGTAGTCAGAAAACCAGAGTGTGGGAAGCCGAGGGAACAGCTAGTCTGGAGAAGTAAATGGTCTCCGTGTCAGAAGGTCCCGAGAAGGAGGCTGAAGAGTTGGAGCCAAGCCCAAGGAGTGACGAAGAGAGTAGAATGAATTCTTGGGGGCTGGGGGCAAACAGCAAGGGCAGGTTCTCTTTCTTTCAAGTATTTTTTAATAAGCCTGACTGTGAAACAGAAGACAGGCGCATTGCAAAGCTAGAGGGGTTCAAAAAGGCTGGTATTATTTTTCTTGAAAATGGAGAGGCTTGAGCATGTTGAAAGGCTGCAGAGAAAGACCCAGAAGAGAAGGAAGATGCCGTCACGGGAGACGAGGAATTATGGGAGAGGGGTCTCTGGGAACACAGCAGGGGCTGGGGTCCAGGGTAAAGGGATTGGCTTCAGGCCAGAGAAATGGACACTCCCAAGGAGGGGGGAGGAGAGCATGAGCTCCGGGTAAGCTTTTGTCCTGCCTTCCAAGGCCATCAGCTTCCTGAAGTTAACTGCCTGCTGGGGACTGAGGCAGGCCCCCGAGGGAGAACATTCTCAGCTCTCTAATGTCTTTACAAGAAATTAAACTTGAAGTAGAAAAGCCCAATTCAATTTTATCCAAAATGAGAAATAAGCGGAAATGATGACCGCAGCCCAGGGAGACAGAGGTGCGGGGTTGGAATTCACATAGACGGCTAAAAGGAGGAAGCCTGTTTGGCATTGAATATTCATTCCACAAACACTCCCCAGGCCCAGGCCCCCCGCCCCACTCCCCATGCTGGGTGCTGGAGACAGATGAGTCAGCATTGTAGGACGCCTATGGGGGATGGACAGTGCTGCAATTCAGGGGGGTAATTGCTAACAACGGTGGGAAAGGTTTTTTCAGAGGAGGTGCCAGTTTTAGCAGCCTCTTAAGGATTTGTAGGATTTCAGCAGGAAGAAATTGCTGGAGGTGGGATCATATTATTCTCCTTAATATAAGTGTAATTATACTTAATATAAAAGTTCTTAGCTCTGTGCCTGGTGTACCATCGGCTCTCCATTTAGAGAAGCCTTTAAAATATCATTATTAATCGGTTTCACACGTTTATAAGTTTGACTCCACAAAACTACCCCCCACCCCCCAATGATTTTTCTGACACTTACAATCACTGTGGGTCCTTGACATTCACAAGAAATAAGACAAGACACTTCAAAGAATCCCAAACTGGGAAATACCCCCTCCAGCATAAAATATCCCCCTAAAAAGGAACAAAATGCAACTGGGAATGTTAAACTGCCATCTTAGAGGTTTAATGACTATAAAGATAAGAATGAAGCAGTTTCTAAAGCTATAAACGTGTCTCTGCCACTCATCAACCTTGCCGGAAGCGCCCTCTCTCATTTCAGCTGCTCTCTGTGCTCCAGCCGTGCGGCAGAAAAGCTTTTCCCTGTTTCCACTGAGAACAGCATGTGGAGGACTCATTCAGTGTCGCAAATTTAAGCCACGACTGAAATCGACCCTCCATGCTTCAATTCACCCCCTGTTTCTGTCTTTCAGACTGAGAGCCAATAATTTCTCAAACGTCTTTTTTTTTCCTTTCCATCACTTGCACCAGCAATTGGAATTCTTTGGGGGCCATTTTCTAGAAAGAACCAAAAATTTATTGCTGGAAGGTCAGCTAGGCTCACTCACTAGCTCCATTTCACGAACACTTTATTCAAATAATTACAAGCCACGGCACTTCAGATCCCTTGAAATGAGCCAAAATAGTACGTTCAACTCTTGAACGTCCTAGCTTTTCAATTCCCCTCCCTCTTAGGAATATAGCCTTAAAATCTCCTAATGTTTCATGTCGACTAAATTGCAGGCACATACGCATGTACTCACACAATCCAGGTGCACACACACTCACGCACACGAAAGCACACACAGGGACCTGCATCCATGCTCACGAGGAGCATGGATGTGTGCGTGTGCACACAAACACACATTGCATATAGGCTTACCCAGGTATGCACTCACACATACTTGCATGCATTCACACACACTTGCATGCACACACACAGACATGCACATGCACAATCGCACAGTGTCGTGCACACACAGGTACACAACTCATTCACAGCCATGAGATTCTCACACACAGACATACAAATGCATGCACACATGCACACACACAGCACACGCACATGTCCAGGCACACCTTTCCCCTCATGCACATATGCACACACCACATGCATGGCTTGCACAGGCCAGCAAGTACGGGACATGCGTGCACTCAGCCAAGAGCAAGCCCGAAGCAGGAAGAGGGGCTGGTGGACGGGGAAGGTAGACGTATCATTCTTCCCCCTCTAGTTCAAATGACTTCTCTTCCTTGGCACAAACTTTTGCTTTGGTATCTTTTGTTATTTTTTTAGATCACAAAGACATGGGACTGGAACCAAGGGGATATAATTTCAAGCAATGAATCTGCTTGAATGAAATGACATATCAAAAGAAGAACTTGGGAGTTTCTTGGATTCTGCAGTCCTCACCTGCACCCCGTCCTCCCTCTCCACCTCCTCGCCCTGCTTTTCCAGCAGCAAGGAGGCAGCACCTTGAAGGGAAGCACGCTAGGCTGGAAGCCTGGAGTCTTGCTTCTAACCGCAGCGCTCACTCTTCGTTTACTGTGTGACCCTGAACAATTCGCTCTCCCTCTTTGGTGGTTCCAGCTCAAACATTTTAAGGTTCAGTTATCCCCATATAACAGGTAGAGAAGCTGCGGCCCAGGGAAGTTAAAAGAATTTTCCTGGGGTCACATAACTAGAACTCAAATGCTGGAACTTCCAGCCCAGAGTTCATTGCCACAGGGCTTCTCAAACTTGAATGTGCTTTTGAATTGCCTGAGGACATTGTTAAAATGCAGACTCTGTTTCAGTAGGGCTGGGGCGGACCTGGGGTGTTGTTGCTGCTGCTGCTGCTGCTGCTGCTGCTGGGCAATGATCAAGCCCTCAATAGAAACGCCTTACTCTCTTCCACACTTCTTAAATGCGTGTGTGTTGGCGGCCGGAGGGGGGCGTGTATCGGGGTGTGCTGCTGAGGTTTGGCTCCCAGGCATGGAACCCTCACCACTGGCTGGGGCAGTGCTGATGTCTTCTTCTCCCAAAACTGCTTCTCCCTTTCTCTTTGATGCTGGCCCCCCCTTTCCCACCATGTCCTCATCCCTGCCCCCACCTGCGGGCTGTGGGAATGGCAGTGGGCTGGAGAAGATCTGCATTCCACGAGGCTCTGAACTCCCGACCACCTGGGAGGCCAGGAGCAAGTCTCTTCTTTCTGAACCTCAGTTTCCCCACATGTACAAAGAAGGGATAAGATGTATTCTCAGTCTTGGCTGCACATCAAAATCATGGGCAGAGCTCTCAGAAAGTATCCTGGCCTCAAAGATTTTAAAAATTGCATGGGGTGGGACCCAGGCATCAGGATTAAAAACAAGCAAAAAAAAAACTGCTCAGTTGATTCTAACGGGACGCTAGGGTTGAGAACCACAAGTCTGGTCATCATTAAAGGTCAGTTCAGCTCCAACTGCCCATGTGTGGCCCAGACACCTTGCTACCAGATGCAAGCTTAAGGGACTGGTGAAGCCTCGGAGGATTAGACAAGGCACAATTCCCCCCCACCCCCACCCCCACACTCTTGGAAAAAGCTCTTGAAATGTGTGAACATTCAGGATAAAGACCCTGGCTTAGAGTTGAACTTTCTTTTCTTCTGATTGACACTTGATGCATGTTTTAATTAAAGACTCAACCCCACACTTCAATCACCTGCAGACCTCCCCCACCAACGCGCCCTCCTACCGGAGGACCGGGAACAGCGTGGGCTGGGGTGGGGGATGGGGGTGGGGTGGCTGGCAGCTGCCGCTGCACACGGTGAGTTAACCCGACATCACGGCCAAACAGGGGACCCAATTAGCAGAGCCCCCTCGGCCGCCTCACAGCGGAGCCCAGATGGAACCATGAAAAGGTTTCCTTGCTGCTAGCCGGTAGTACGTCTGTAGAGTCTCGTGGTTTCCATGGTGACCTGTATCTTCCTGCAGCTGACAATGGGGCTCTATCACCAGCAGGGAGGCTCTTGGTGTCTGAGAAGCCCAGCCTGGAATGGGTCAGACGGAGCCTGTCTAATCTCGGCGCCCTGATGCCTGCTGGTGGCTCGGGGCATATCCTTCCAGCAAGGGATGGTGACACCAGGTAGCCCCGGTCCCACCAGCCCTCCAGACAAGCCGGCTTAGAGGCTCAGGTTCAGGAGAACAGGTGCCTCTCTCTGCACTGTTATGGGCAGCGAAGGGTGGTGGGTGAGCTGAGGAGTGAGCCAATTGCAAAGTCCTTACAACAGTGTCTGGCACAGACCTAGCAACCTCTGTGCTTTCTCACATTACTTACAGCCTCCCAGTCCCACACAGCGAGGCAGGCTCCTGTCTCCAGGTTAGCAGAGCGTGGCCAGGGCAGTGGTCCTGAGGTCTGGCCTGGAGGATTTCCATCATCCCGATGCCCAAAGCAGCTGTGCCAGGACCTCTGAGGGTGGGACTCAGGCATCAGCTTATTAAAAAAAAAAGAAAAAACAACTCTGTAAGTCATTCTGATGATTAGGCAAAATTCAGAATCCACCAAAATCTGCAAGCATTTGCCCTTACAAGGTTTATTCAACTGAGTCCTGAGCTCCCTGGTGAGCCCCTAAAGTTAACATGGAACTGGGGAGGGGAAGGGCAGGGGGGAGGGGAACTAATTTTTGCTCAGTACTAGGCACCCTTTGTTCATTCAATCATTCATTCCACACATTTAATTAAGCTACCATGATATGTACCCTGAACTGTGCAAACTGCTGGATTTGAGGCCTGGCTCTTACCGACTCATGGGAAAGGCAGACCATTTATGGTCTATTACACATATACACCTGTAATCACAATGACAATGGCCTTGAAGTGTGGCCTAAACAGGCAAGGAAAGCTTCCTGGAGGAAGCGGCATTTCAGTGGAGACCTGAAGGATGTGGAGGAGTTTGCAAGGACGGAGAACGCTCCAGGTGGAAAAATCCCATATGTGCAGCAGGTCCTATAGCTGGATCGAACATGGCACCTTCAAGAAACCAAAGGATGGCTGGCATGGGTTACAGCTCAGAAAACATGGACCGAGGAGAAGGTGAAGAAGGCTCTGTAGAGCTGGGCAGGCCCCATTCCTGCAGGAGACGGTGCAGGCCAGCTGGGGCTTTGCACCTTTATCCAAGCAAGGCAGAGCCCCTAAAAGATTTTAAACAGGGGAGTGACATGATCAGATTTTGCAATTTAAAAAGGTCTTTCTGGTTGCCGCTGGGGATACTGTCAACCTAAGTCTAGCAGACAAAGACCAACCTGAGCCCCAGGGAGATGGAATCACTTGTTGAGACTCCTGAGGCTAGCAAGCAACAGAGGCAGGACGCTACCCCAGAGTTTTACACTCAAATGGCGGTTCTTTCCACTGCCAACCCCCACCCTGCCATCCACCTCGTCCCTCCTACTACTCACCCTCCTCTCAGCTTCCACAGCCTTTTCCTTCCCACCCCTCATTATAAAGTCTGAACTCCCCCTGAGGCCAGGCTCTGAATCCCTGTTTGATGTCATCCTTTCCCAAAGTCACTGTGAGAACACATCTTCAGTCTT
Organism: Myrmecophaga tridactyla; assembly: GCA_004026745.1. Classification (NCBI taxonomy): domain Eukaryota; kingdom Metazoa; phylum Chordata; class Mammalia; order Pilosa; family Myrmecophagidae; genus Myrmecophaga; species Myrmecophaga tridactyla. The sequence goes on along the minus strand of PVIY010012029.1, from coordinate 54,700 downwards.
TGGGGGATGATCTGATTTTTAGAGGCAGCCAAAGGCTGTTGGCAACCAGACTTAGGCTAAGTTAGGCGACTGCACTAGTCATCAACTGCTGAGTAACAAATGGCCTCAAACCCTAATGGCTCAAAACAATGATAAACGTTCCTTAGCTCACACAGTTTTTCTGTGGGTCGGGAATTCGGACGTGGCTGGGCTGGGTGATTTAGTCAAGATGTCAGCCAACGCCACAGTCTTCTGAGAGCTTGACTGGACTGGAGGCCCTGCTTCCAAGATGGTGCCCTCCATAGCTGACCATCGGCAAGGGCTGTTGGCAGGAGGCCTCAGCTGCTGGCCATGTGGTGTGCTTGGGTGTCCTCACAGCTTGGCAATTGGCTCCTCCCAGAGAGAGCAATCCAAGAGAGAGCAAGGTGGAAGCCACTGTCTTTCAGGACCTAGCTTCAGAAGTCACACATATCATTTCTGCGCTATCCCATTGGAAATTCAGTGTGGGAGGGGACAAGGCAGTGGTTAGAACAATGGGAGACACAGGGGTCTTTGGGGAGCTGTAGTTCTCAAACTACAGACAGGATTGTTTATCTTTAACATTGATAGGAACTAGCAACCCAAATTCTTGAGGAGATGGACTCAGGGAGCTGCTCAGGAACTGTAAGCAGCCTTTTTGGTTCAATTCAGGTCCGCCAGCATTTATTGGGCACCTACTGCATACCAGGTCCACATTCATTGCCTCTTCTCACCCTCCCAAGCACACGCAAGGTGGGCACTTTTTGTCTTCTCAGTTTTACAAATGAGGACTCTGAGGAGCAGTGGGAAAACTGGGTGGGGACCAAGTGCCCTCCACAGCACGGTGGCCAGGACAAGCTACACTCAGAAGCCAGAGAGAGATGGTCAGGAGCCAGGCTACAGGAAGCGGGCTGCTGCATTCTCTCACAACCCCTGGAAACGGGACGGAGCTGTCCCAGCTGCTAGGCAGACCCCCAACCCAGCATGGAGGGTGCACCAGCTAGGGTCTGGTGGAACAGAAGCACCCAAATGAGGCCCTCGAGGTGCCTGCTAAAGCTGTGCACGCAGGTCAGCCTCTCGGGCACAGAACAGGGCAAAGGTGGGAGGGAGACAGTCTGGAGGGTCGAAAGGAAGATGCCCAATGCGACCGCGTGGAAAACACAATACTGATATAATAGCTAATGTCTGCTGAGCACTTGCTATAAGTTAAACATTCTTCCAAGCATTTGCATGTAATATTCATGTGAATTTCACTTTCATAATAACACATTTTATTATGACTCCATTTTACAGATGAGGACACTGAGGCATGGAGAACTTGAGTAACTTGCCCAAGGTCACACAGATGGCTCCCTGACAGGGCTCAGGGCACCTGATCCTGCTTTCATGCCACTCCACAAGTGCATTTACTCCTTAGCTTCTTGGCTTGGCCTCAGTTTGCCTGTGACGATCAGCTTCTCTGGGTCCCCTTCTGATGTAGTAAAAGGCCCTTAACCATGAGTCAGGAGAAGTGGGTTCAAGTCTCACCTCCACTGGACTCTGTGGCCTTGGGTCTGCCACTCCCTCTCCCTGAGCCTCGGTTTCCCCAATTGTAAAGCAAAGGGCTTGACCCGGTCCATCTCTCATATCCTTCCTGGCCTCGAGGCTCTGTGTAAGGTTTGATTCTCCTGCCCTTGCTGTCTCCCCTTCCTCCTTCTCCCCAACCCACCCAGCAACCCTCACAGATCATTGGCTGACAGGTTCCTTTTTTTCTACAAAGAGCTTGAGCCTGTGGCTGGGCTCTTTATTCCTACCTCCTGGAAAATGCCAGAGAAGAAACTCTGAACCTGAGGTAAGGGTAGAATGAAAAACACAAAATAACATCACCCCTGGACCACTGCACTGCGGAAGTGAAGGCCTAAGTGGGTTACAGACGCCACTGGGGATCTGCAGCAAAGCTACCGCACCCTGCTTAGCATCTTTGCTTTGAAAACACCGAGCATAAAGAACACGTACACAGAAGGAGTCGGCCACGGATGGAGAAACAGCTGCCAGTTATGCCTGCGGCGCTGCCACACATCCTAGCAAGGGCTGGGCAACTTGGGATGCTCAGGAATGGGGGTATTGGTCCCACAGCACCCGTCACCACCACCGACACACCTCAATCCCAAACCAGCTCACCCTATCCTAGCCAGCAGGCCCCAGTCCCGAGGGGAGACAGGACTTGAAAACACCTCGGAGGGAATAAACCAGTTGCTCTAGTTGGGGAAAGGTTGGTTCAACTGAGGCTAGGATATAAGTAAGTAAAAGTCAAATAGGGAAAGGAATACCCACTGTCCAAGGGCCTCATTTAGTTGTTCAAGGGCGGAAGAGAGCAGGGAGATTGATGGAAAAAAGAAAGGTGGTGGTGATGGGGGGTGCGGAATTAGTGGCAAATGCAGCTGGGCCCTGAGTGTGGTTAGATGCATGGATTAGTAGCCTCGTCATCGGGCAATTTTGCTGAGAGGCCAGCACCTGGGGGGCATTTGCTTTCCAGCCAGCAGCCAAGGGCACGATTCCAGCCAATGAGCGCTCTAAGTGGCTTGGCACCAGCTCAGAGGAAACGTGTTGTTCCGCTATCAATCACTCCTCCTGGAAGCTGGCACTATCCTGCTCCCAGCCCCTCCAAGCCTCAGCTGTGCTGCCTGCTGCTCCAGCTTCATCAGACTCAGGTGGAACAGCAGCAGGACTGCCCCCTCCCCTCCCCAGGCCACAGACGTCCTTGGCTCTCTCTGCTGTGTCTTCTGTGACGTGGGGTCAAGGCTGGGATTGTCTTGACCATCGTGTCCCTCGTTGACGATGAAGGAGCGTCTCCTTCTTAGGTCTCTCCACTTCCACTCTTGTCTCCCTGCCCTCGGTTCTTCCCATGGGAGCCAGGATAGGAACTGTAAACCTCCAGGCAGATCACACCTCTCCCCTGATCCTCACCTTCCAAAGGTTTCCCACCTTAACCAGCAGAAAACCCAAGTTCCTTCCCAGGACCTCTGAGCTTCTGGCCCCATCTCTGGTCACACTCCCTCTTGGGCCTTCTTGCAATACCTCATCATGTATGCTCACACCTCAAGGCCTTTGCACGTGCTGTCCCTGCTGACTCTTTTTCCAGATACACACACGTGGCTTGATCTCTCACTTTATCCAGTCTCTGCTAAATGTCACCTATTCAAGAAGCTTTCTCTGGCTACCCTGTTCAAAAGAACAACCCCTCTCCCTTCTTCCTGCTTCTCTTTTTCTTCTTTGCACCTATCATACTTTGCAGTTTTATATATATATATGATATATATATGTATATGCATATAACATACACATACAGTTTGTTTTATTTACTTTGTTTATCTGTATCTTCTACATTGTAAATTTCGTGGGGGCAGAAAATTGGTTTCTGTTCACTGCCTTATCCCCAGTGCATATAGCATGGCCTGGCATATGGTAGCCCCTCAAAAATATTTGTTGAATGAATGAATGAATGAGGCACAAAGTAAGTTGTCATAATGCAGAATGAATGAAAGAAAATTTGGCCCAGAGTTGTTGAAGGCAAGTATTTGAAGAGAGCTCTTGCTGGGTACATGTGCCAGCTCTGCCACCGATTAACTTCATACACATCTCTTCTTGAGGCTTCGGTTTCCCTCACCGCAATGTGGAAGAATCATATGAGATCACGTTTTTTTAGTATTTTTTTTTATAAGTGGCAGAATGCTGCTTTCAAATGAAAACTTGTGTGTCAACCCAACAGATGAACTGGAGGTGCTTGTGCTGAAGGTGGGGGGTCTTGTAATCGTGTCCACTTGTCCCCCTTGCTTCCTCTCACCACCTGCCGCTCAAGAAGGACCAGGGAAGTCTCTTCTGGGAATCGTTTAAAATCCAATGGATTGAGGGATCCCTAAATCCCAGCAATAAATGTATTATTGTTCAGCAAATATTCATCTGCTGATGTTGGACTTGGCCATGTGACTTGATTTGCCCAAAGAAATGTGGGCCTAAGGGACAGCATGACAGTTTCCAGGGGAGGTTTTAAGAGGCATTGCAAGTCTCCCCATCCCTCTTGCACTTCTTCCGTCTTCAGTGAGAACATCCCAGCCCAGACAAGAGCTGTTCTTTCGGGTCCTGCAATGGGGGACACATGGAGCAGAACTGACCCTAGCCTGGACCTGAGTTGCAGCAGCTGGTCCCTCGACCACTCACCCAGCAATGCAAGCAAGAAATAAATACTTCTTGCTGCAAGCCACTTAGATGTTGGAGTTGTTTGTTTTGCAGCATAACAGAGTGAAAACTAATGCAGGTCCCTTCTAGCTTTGATGTAACTTTCTCTCAGCTTCTGGAGGTGGGGTGGTTGGCATTATTTACAGACACAGGGACCTAAATTTGGAAGTTACTTAGCCAGCTTTTTAGCTATTTCCTCTACTTGTGATCCTCCCCCCAAAACACTGCTTCTGCTCCCTACTCTAATACAGAGGTCTCAAAATTTGAGGTTCACTAGCTGCATGCATGGTGAAGACATGCTTTTATGGGAGTCCAAAGTCATTCATTCATTCATTCATTCACTCCCTCATTCAACCGCTATTTATTATACATAGTGTCTATTCACCTAAATTTGAGTAGAAAGAATCACACAATTTTAAGCTTCTGAGTAGCCACTCAGAAAAAGCAACCACAACTAAAAACCCTTTCCAGTAAATGTTAATGGGGTACTTGCTCTTCAAAGGCTACAGAGATGAAAACAAGAGTCTGCCTCCTAGGAATTTAGGATATTACACTCCAGGCAGGAGAAAAAAAAAGAGTCTGACATGACTAAACCACCATCAACAACACAAAAAGCCCTCCTCATCTCAAATTCAAAAAGCCGCCCATCATCTCTGCTTTGTGAGGCTGTATAATTTCTGAAACTGATGGCTGCTTATAGCACATACAAGAACATTTTTGTAACCACAGAACCTATTATCTGGCTTACAAGCAGCTAAAAACACCACCAGCCCATCCTTTTTAGCTGTCTTTACTGAGGCTAATTTGCACAAACATCATTTGGTGAGAGAGCCGTAGTACGCACAGCGGGAAGAGCGTGCCTTGGGGTTTGGACATACTGTGTGACTGGGTGTCCCAGGGCAGGATGTTTCTCCTTTCTGAACCTCAGTTGCTGGATCTGCAATGTGGGCTTGTGTGAACAAAAAGAGCGGGGCCAGATGCTCTCTTATTGCTCCAAGGCTTTTAGACTGCACCCAGAATTTCAAGAGCATGTTCTAGTGCATCAGTAAAGCCCAAGCACTCAGAGACGTGATCCCAAAGAGTACTCTTGCCCCCCAGCTCAGTGAGGCAGGGCTGAGGGTGGGAGGCTCGTCCCCAACCCCCCAAGTTCAGGAGATTCTAACCAGATTCTACTCCTCTACCTCCCAACTTTCCCTCTCTGACCTCATCTCCCTTCCAGCTCCTGGCTCACCACACTCCAGCCCTGATGCCTTCTTGAACATCACAAGCAGATTTCAGCCCCAGGGCCTTTGCACTTGCTGTGTCCTCTGCCTGGAATGCACTTGACCCAGATATCCATGTGGGTCCCACCTGTAGTTACTTCAAATTCTTGCTCAAACGTCTCCTGACTTGCTTTATTTTTCTTCATGTACTCATCCTTACCAGAATGTCAGCCTTGTAAGGCAGTGGTCTTGGTCACTGCTGGATCTCCATGGTAAGTGCCCCACAGGTGTTTGCTGAATGAGTGAGCAAATGAACAAATGTGCAGGGTGGATGTTCACCTCCAACCACCCCAGGCCTGGTGCTGCCCACTAGACCCCGTGGCCCTGTGGAGTTTCAGATGCCCACCTAGTTGATAGGATGTTAAAGTTGCTGCAGTTCTAGGGGACCAAGTTGAAAAAAGGGGGAGACCATGTCCTGGAGCGGGGAAGGACGCTCTTTCACTCAGCTGGCCCAGATCACACAGCAAGTTGCCTAGGGCAGTTTTCTTGATGTCGAGAACCTGGGAGGCCTCTTCACCTGCACAGCCCAGCCCTGCCCACGCTGCGCCTCTAGCACGGCTACAGCTAAACTCCTGTGACAAGATGCCAAGGGATGCCACTTCCTGTCTCGGACCAGGAGTCCCTCTTGGCCTCCAAAGGGGGAGAGGATGGGAAGGAACTGACATTACTGAGAGTGTTCAGTGAGTGACAGCTAACACTACAGGTGTTATTACCACAAAGCCGAGCATGCAGGGTATACCTCTATGAATGTTGCATGAATGGATAGATGGACCAATTCAGACCAGTGGAAGTGGGGTGGATGGGTGAATGGAAAGAAGTTGGTAAGAGGATAAGTGGACGGATGGATGAATGGATAGATGGATAGATGGATAGATGGATAGATGGATGATGGAACAGACCAATGGACATGTGGGCAGAGAGATAAGCTCTGGGGCAGACAATAGGTGAATGTGAAAGAGCACAGGATAAATAGATAGATGGATGGTTGGATGCATTAATTATGGGTCAATAGCAATCAATCAGAGAGATTGGTGGTTAGTCAGACCAGTGGATCAATAGTAGGATGAATGGATGGAGGGAGGGAGGGAGAGAAGGAGGGACGGACATGTGGGCAAATTATTGGGTAGGTTAGTGGAAGGGCCAAAGGGCAGGGAGAGAGGTTGATGGACGGAGGACCAAATGGATAGTAGGCGTTCCTTCCTCTTGAACTAAAACTGAGGAGCTGGTGGCGGCACGGAAGAGAGGTCAGGAGCCTCTTGCTCCAACAGGGCGACCCTGGAACTGGTGCAGAGAGCAGTTCCTTATTGCATCCCAATGTCTGCCCTTGCAGTGGAGGCCCTAGGGAGGCCCTGTGGAGCAAGGTTCCCAGAGGAGGGCAGGCATGCCTGACCCTCACATGGATGCACTCCTCTAATACTGCAGGGTTGGGGGGGTGGTTCTCCGGGTGGGGGGAGCCCTGGCTCCCACCACACAAAGCATTAGGTAGCTCCTCCCAGACATGGGGGCAGGGAATGACCTCCAGCTGGAGAGGCCTTGCACAAAGGCGAACCGAGAGTGTGACTCTGGGGACTCTGTGAGGGTGGGCCAGAAGAACAAAATGTCCGGTTCACGGGAGGCTCTGCGGCAGGGAGGGACGGCTCCGGATAGAGGAGCCTCGGGCTTACTGCTGGCTCAGCCGCCCAGGCCTGAGGGACCTTGGACAAGTCCCTTCCCCTCTCCAGCCCTGGTTTTCTCATCTGTAAACGGAACCAAATCATCTCCACAGTCCCTTTCAGTTCTGACACTTCGCGACGTTCGGATTCTCAGGTTTCCAGTATAGCACAGCAGGGAGAGAGCGAGAACCGTGGGAAGGGGCCCTGGGGGGGGGGCGTGGACAGTGGTTCACTAGCAGCTCTTCCGCTCCTCAGAGGAGACTTGGGGTCTATTTTCAGAACATCAGAACATGGAGGGTTCATCTGACAGCGAGGGCGCCTTGCGATGGCTCCCGGCTCCACTCAATGCACCCTGAGGCCCGCCCAAGGCCCACAAAGCCCCGAAGCCCCGGGGTCCCTGGCCCCGCCCACCTCCCTGGTTTCTCCTCCGGCCGCTGTCTGTCACTCATCCTCTCACCCGCTCGCTCCTCCCCTACGTGCTCCTATTTAAATTGCAACCCCTGTCCCCACCCCAGCATGTCCCATCCCTTCAGCACTTATTGCTTTCTAACACCCTCTTTAATTTATTTGGTTCATTGACTGTCTTCCCCCAAACACAGTGTCAGCTGCACGAGAGAGGCTTTTCTCTGTTGGGTGCCTGGTCCCCCACCGTGTCACTATTATCTGAGGTTTCCCGTGAGCCTGGCGCGGTGCTAAGGTCACCCATTCATTCCTCACAGGGTCCCCAAGAGGCAGACACTGTTATTATCTTCTCGTTTGCAGATGAGAAAACAGAGGCTCAGAGAGGTGCCACAGCAAGGCTGTTACCAAATCTGCCAAGGTCCCACTGAGCCTCATCCCTGGAGAGCTCATGGAGTTAGCGGAGTCCTACCCTGCCGCCTTGGGGCCTTGACCTTGGCCGGGTACCTTCCCCTCTCTGAGTCTCAGTTTCTTCACCTGTAAAATGGGACAACGGCAGCCTCGCCTCCACAGGCTGTTGTGAGGGTTGAGAATGCCGGTGTGTGCAAGCACTGTAGGTAAGAACAGCGCCCAGTGACCTAGGTGTTGATGGCACTCCCTCTCCATCTCTTCCTGGTGCCTCAGGCAAGCCCTGGCCCCAGGCTCGGTTCTGGGGTCATGCAGGAAAACGACACTAACTGGCTTGAATTTAGAAATCCAGTCCCTTCTCCCGGGGACCCTCTCTTTCTAGCGCCCGTGGACGCTGCCTCCCGGGGACTCTGGCAGCGGCGGGCGGGGAAAGGAAGGCCTCAGAGCTTTTCCCAGGCTGCAGGCTGCCGACAAGCCGTTCGCATTCCTCCGCCGCCGCAGCTGGGCCGGGTCCTGAAGTGGCTTTCCCAGACCCCGCTGGCCCCTGCCTGCTGAGGATAAATGCGGGGGAGGCCCAGAGGGGGAGGGGAGGGCCTTCCGCAGAGGAGGCTGTGCCGGCGGTCCCAGGCCTGAGCTTGCTGTCTGCATCGGGGACCGTTGCAACCCTCTTGGGCAATCCCAGGACTGCTTCTTCACCTAGGTGGCTGAGCCCCGACTGCACTTTCCTTGGGCGTAGTGCTGGAGGCCAGAAGAATAGATAAAGCAGCCCCCCGATTTTCCCAAGAGACAGCTTCCCCCTCACCAGCCCCCGCCTTTTTCTCTGGGCAAGTTGTTCTCTATTTTTGTCCTCAGGCTCCACATCTGTACAATGGGCTGGTTGAGCTGGCAGATTCCCCCAAATCCTTTCCCTCTCTGCAGCAGGTTAGCGCTGGAAGAGGAAAGAGGGGGTTGAGCTGGAAAGGACAGAGCATTTAGTGAGCTCCAGCTGTATGCCAGATGCTTTTCAGACACAGTCTCATGTGTCTGTCAATTCAAGTGTGTCACTGTCATGTAGCTCAGTTCCAAATTCCAACTACTGCCACTTCTCAGCTGTGTGGCCCTAGGGCAAGGACCTCATGTTTTGGACCCTCAGTTTTCTCATTTGTAAAATAGAGATCATGACAGAGGATTGTAAAGAGATGGTGCAGAGAAAGCTCTGAACACAGTGCCTGCAGCTGCTGTACAATGAATGTGTATAGTAGTAATAATAATTAATAATAATAGTAGCTATCATTTACTGAAAACTTAATTGGTGCCAGACACTGAGCTGAGCATTGAGTTTATGTCGGTGAAATTCATACAGCCAATCCTGGGCTGAGCTTACAATAAAACCCGGATGCCAGGCTTAGAAAAGTACTCATATCCATAATTAGGTCATTGCAATGGAGGCCCAGATAGGCCCTAGTTCAAGCAGCTGGGGTGGGAGGTGAGATCCGCTCCCTGTCTGTCTGTTTCCCAAGCCAGTATTTTTCCATGACACTCCAGCCCCTCTAGATCAGGTGAGACCTCCCCACTTCCCCGTTCTTGGGTTTCAGCAGAGAAAACCAAGGACCAGACATGGGAATGGACTAACCCAAGGTCACGCAGAAGAAATCTGCCAAAGGCAGACCCAGACCTCTGGGCATCCTGCCCAAGGCTCTTCCCAGGGGAGGCATAAAATAAAGATGATGGCCAGTGACAGACAGTGCTTACTGGGGCTGGCTCTGTGCCAGAGGGTGGGATGGACTCTTTATACACCTGGACTCATTCAGGCTTCACGAAACGTGTTAGCCCATTTCACAGAGAAAGATCCTGAAGTCTCAGAGGTCCTATGATATGCCCAGGGACACCCAGCAAGTTAAGGGTCTCATTTAGAATCTCCAGATTCCAGCTTGTTCAACACCATCCCTAACCCTGTACACCCTGCCCCTGCCAGCTAGCTGACCCGTGCCACAGGGAGGAGACAGGTGGCTGGGGGGGCTGCCAGCTCAAGCCCCTTGGGGACTGGGGGATGATTCTTCCTGAGCACAGTCTTCAGGGAGAAAGGTGACCTGCTGGCGTCATCTAGTGGCCCTGGGGAGACATGCCTTCTCCCTGGGGCACATCCAGAACCACAGCACAGGGAAATTTCCCATCCTCCATCCAGCTTATTCCTTGTAGCAAATTGGCGAGGTTGAGCTAAATGTAATAAGAAATGGTCATTCCCATTTTACAGATGAAAAAAAATTAGGCCCAGAGAAGGGAACAACACACACCCAGCCAAGGACCAGATCCAGGAGGATGGAAGGGAGCTGGGCTGGAAGGGCAGGGAGCCTGACAGCCTCCGTGGGAGACCAGGGCTGAGGATTTATTTCTTTGTGGATGCCTCTGTGAAAGGGTGGGGACACTGAGGCCCGGAGGCTGAGCTAGGGCCCCGGGTGGCCCATCTCCCCAACCCTTCTCCGCGCACACCCCGGGGCTTCGCGCAGGTTTGCAGGTAGGGGGTGGGAGAACACGGTGGAGGATGTTCCTCCTGGGTTTGGCGCTGGAGGGCCCAGAGCCCAGGGCCTGAGGAGACTGTGGCTAGTGGTTGTTGGATTGTGAGCTGGTTCCTGGGATCAGGGGAAGGGAGGCAGGTAAAAGACATAGATGGTCCTGATGAAGTGACGGCCTGTGTCCTCTCATTGAGAAATTTCATCATTCAAAGGGACAAACATGGGGAGAAATCCGTGATTCTTTAGAGACAAGCAGAGTCTTTGCCCTCAAGGAAATTGATATTATTCATTCAACAAACACTCACTGATCACCTCCTCTGTACACCTGCCCCCATGACAAGTGCTGGGGACCCAGAGACAACCAGACCTGCCTCCTGCTTTGCAGGATCCCACAGCCCAGTGAGACAGACAAACAAATAACAGACCACAAGAACCCAGAGGAAATCAATGAGATTGATGGGGGTGGGGGGGAATGGGCTCTGCAGAGAGACATCTAGCCAACGATGCTAAGAAAAATAATGGCTAGCATTTATACTGAGTGTCTACTATGTGCCAGGAACGGGTGTAATTTGGTGAAACCCTAACTCTTACTGGCTGTGTGACTTTCGACTAATTACTTAGCCTCTCTTGTCTTCCAGGTTCTGCAAAATGGAAACCACAATGCCTATCTTGGTATCTTATTGTGGGGTTTAAGTGAAATGGTAAGTGTGTGTGTGTGTGGTGTGCATGCATGGTGCCTGAAATATCGTAGGTATACCATAACTGGTAGCCACTACTGAAATAAAAAAATGTTTAAATAGAGGGGTACTGAAGAGGCCCCACAACCCCAAGCTTATGCTAAGTGTTCTCTGAAGGTAGGGGATGGCTCAGTTTGGGGTCAAGGAGAGGATCAGTTTAGACTCCTGGAAAGGAGGGGAGACTTGACCAGCGCCTGGAGGGGCAGGAGGGCCCCCTTCCCCTCTGGGGTGCATCCCCCCCCACTCCATCCCATCCCACTGCCCTGGGTGGGGCCACATCTTCTCTTGCCTAGACTCTGGTTTCCACTGGCCTCCCAGCCCCCACCTTCTCCTCTCCGCAGCCAGGGGGAGCATCTGCCACACAAATCTGTCTGTCTGTGTCTCTTCCCAGCTTGTCGATCCCCACAAGAAAGGGCATTCAATGGATGCCATTCGAGGCACATCCTCCTCACAGGCAGGCCAGTTTCCCTCACCTCTTGCCTTGTGTCTACGAGACCCAAGGTTTCAGCCTCCCTGGAATTACACCACACCTAACAGACCCTGCGGGCTCTCTTCTGCCCGGGTCATCTGTCTAGAGTCTCTCCTCCATCCTTTGTCCCCCAGCCTCAGCTTTCCAGGTTCACTCTAACCCTCCCACACATCCCCTCCCAACAAGTCCAGAGAGAGCATTCCCTGCCCCAGCTGAGCGCCCCTCACCCCTTGTGCATTATGGTGTTCTAATGTTTGAGTTATTAGTCCATCTTCCTAACTCAGTTAAGTGAGATCATCGTGATGAGGTGCTGGAGAGATGTTCACATCAGGATTACAATGAAGCTGGGTCTTCATCCTCCCTGCAGGCCCCTGCCCAGTACTGAGAATGCACCCATCTACCAGATGGCACTCACCTGCCCGGGCACTTTCATGGCACCAGCCCTGCGCTTGGGGCTAGTAACTCCCTTAATCCTCCCAACCCCAGAGGAGGCCGCAATTGCCATCATCCCCTTTTAGAGATGAGTGAGTGAGCCAGGTTGGCCAGCCCCAGGGGCTGCCCTCTCCTGGAGGCAGGTGCTGCCCCTCTGCTGCGAACAGCTTCCTCCCTGCCCTTCCCATGGTGGGCTTGGGTCACCTCAGGGCCTCAGCACCAAAGCCTCCTCCTCGAGGGGGCCTTCCCAGGCCACCCTATTATACACCACTGCTGCACCCTCTTTGATTCCTTCTTAGATGCATCTCAAAGTATTTCTTTGAGTTTGCAGTCTGATGTTTGCAACACACACACACGCACACACTCATCCACACAAACACAGTCACATTCAACCGAGAAAGCAAGAACCGTGATGGGGTTCATTGTTGTGGCCCTGAAGTCCAGCAGCCTCTGAGCTGGTCCCCAGAGGTCCTTGTCTACTGGTGCTCAAGACTTTGGGTGGCTCCCTCCCACACTGAACAGGCTGAACATGTGCTACCAATAGGATGTTGTATAACGACAGAGTTTGCCTATCAAGGCCAGGCCGTGGAAGGCATTGTGGCTTCACCTTGCTCTCTTGGATCTTTGCTCTGGGAGAGGCAACTGCTGTGCGATGATGCTCAAGCAGCCCCGTGGAGACGCCCCAGAGGTGAGGAACTGAGGCCTCCCACCAACAGCCCTTGCAAAAGATGAACCAGCCCCGCTCAAGCCTCCAGATGCTGGGATCCCCGACCGACAACCTGAGTGCAGCCTCACGAGAGGCCCTGAGCACGAGCCACCCGGTTAAGCTGCTCCCCAAACTCCTGACCCCAGAAACTTTGTGAGATAATAAATGGATATTGTCTTATACTACTAAGTTTGGAGTAGTTTGCTATGAGCGATAGCTAACGAATGCAACACTTAAGAAATATTTGTTATATGATTAGGTGGATGGGTGGAGGTCAACTGAGCCCTTTCTCTGTGCTGGGCATGGGGCTTAGGTGCCCACATGTGGGTAAGTGTCACAGTGGCCTCAGGAGACTGTACCTGCCATGATGCTCAGTTTACAGATGAAGAAACAGACACGGAAGTTTCAACCACTCTCCTGGCATCACAAGGGCCTGGGACTTGCCCCCAGGCAGTTTGGGAGCACAGCCTCCACTGCCACCCCAGACTGCCTGGCAGCTCCTGACCCATCTGGCCCCCCACGCTAACTCACTTGGGGCCAGGAAGAGGCCCCTCCACAGGTGGAGGCTGCACCCCGAGCTGGGTTGACATGGGTGGTGGAGCTGGGGGCAGTGTGGCTCCTTCTGCCCAGCTGCTGGCAGCACCCACCTATCACCCATGAGGGATGGGGTGGGAGAAGGAGGGCAGCTTCCAAGTGGAGCCAGGTGGCTGCAGGGTGGGAGTGGGGGGTCAGGGGGCTCAGGGTCTCGTCCACTTGTCATTGCTGTGTGGAGGTAACACACCCCAGGCACTGGCTGGGACTCAGACCTCAGGGACTGTCTTCTCCGGATTTGAAACAACACAGCAGAAGTGCAGCTGGAAATAAGGACAGAACCCCCAAGCCCCTGTTTCCCTCTGGTAAAGGGAGCCTCAAAGGGTCTGCCATCTTCTGGGGAGCCCACAGCGTCGAGAGCTGCCAGGTATGACGGGCCCGGATGCCGGAGACCTGGGTCCACATCCTGGTGCTGCTGTGACACTCACTGTGTGACCTCAGGCAAGTTCCCTGACCTTTCTGTGCCTCTGAAAATGTCACCTAAACAAAAAATTTAACCGCCCCCCCACAAATGAATGAGCCAGACATTAGACAGATGTGTACCAGAGTCTTTAGTTTATCAGGTGGGTCCTCTTTCCAATGACCTTGCAAGTTGGGTGTCATTGTTGTCATTTATGGATGAAGAATCTCAGTCTTAGATTAGGTTAAATCAATGTCTCAGGGGCCATACAGTCGGGAGAAAGTCAGGACTCAAACCTGAAAAACATCCTTGTCTCCATGCCATGCCATCCCTCATTATTTTTATGCCTTTAGGGCCTACCACTGTGTGTGACATGGACACATGGGAGATGTAGTCATGGTTGTCAAGCAAATGGATAGAATGCTTGGGGAGGCAGTGAGCTCCCCATCACTCTAGAGGTATGCAAGCACAGCCTGTGCATGGTACGGTTCCTCAAGCATTGGATGTGTACTTGAACTCTGTGCTATTCAAGGTCTCTTCCTGCCCCTAGATTCTAGGGCTTGCCACTATCCTTCCCTGGAAAGCAAAGAGGGACCAGGAGTTATTAGAAATGTTTTACAGTTAAGGAAACTGAGGCCAGAGCCAGAATTTGCTCAAGATCACTCCTCCAGGCCAACATGAAGCAGCATCAGGGCTTCTGTCAAAGTGGTGCTCACTAGATATAAAGGGTCTACAAAGGGGAAAGCTGGGCTCCTGCCTCCAAGGTACTGGGGAAGGCAGAAAGGTGAAAAAGAAAAATAGGATCCCAGGTGAGGTGAGGAAAAGGCAAATCTTAGAGCCAAGGGCGGGTTCACAGAAGGTGTACTGGGTCAGGGGGCAGGTGAGGGTCACCAGAAACTGGATGAGAATCCAGAAACTTCTTTTGGTCCAATTCCCTCACTCAGCAGACTAGTTAAGACCCAGGGAGGCAGATTCTCTGTCCTACACCCACGAGATAGAGGTAAGATCAACAGAGCCCAGGACTGATGAGCAACCAAGAGGAGGGGCATGGAACAGGGATGGGCTTTGCAAAGCCCAACGATCTAGAAAAAAGTGGAGGATAATTCCTGGTGCAGAACCAGGACTGGATTCAGGATCTCCTGGCCTTGGCTCAGCCCCTCTTCCTTCCCACCAGATAACACAACCAGCTGCCATCTCCCAAGCACGCAGGACAGGCTAAACCCTCTCCCAGGTGTTGTGCATGTGCTTACTCATTTAACCTCACAACAGCCCTGGGAGGTAAGGACTGGGAATAGTATCCCTTCCCTTTCTTCAGAAATGGACACTGAGACCAGAGAGGTCAAGCAACTTGCCTAAAGCCACACAGCCAGCGAGTGGCAGAGCTAGGAGTTAACCTCAGTTCAAGGTCTCTGCCCCATGACACCCTGTCTCAATGACTGAGCCCAGACCTGACCTGAGGCACCTTCCTGGAGGTGGAGGGTGGGCCCATCCTCTTTTCCTCCAGGGTCATCTCATCTGACCTTTGGTGCAAGAATATCTCAACCTGCCTCCACCTCTAGGAACCACAGCTCATACACGTGGCGTGGTAACAAAGCAGCTGGCGGCATCGGCACTGCATGTGCGCTGTGTGCCAGCGACCCGGCAGACACCTCTTTTTTTTTTTTAACAGCTTTATTGAACTAGAATTCATATGCCATACAATTCACCCATTTAAAGTGCACAACCCAGTGTTTTTTAGTCTATTCATGGAGTTGGACAACCATGGTCACAATTTAATTTCAGAACACTTTATCACCCTAAAAAGAAACCCCATACCCATCAGCCATCCTTTCTCTTTCCCCCAAACTCCCAGTCCTAGTCAACCACTATTCTCCTTTTTCTGTCTCTATGGATTTGTCTACTCTGGGCATTACATATAAATGGAAGTCTTCAATATGGGGTCTTTTGCAGGCACCTTTCTGGGGCCTTATAACAACCCTTTGCAGTTAAGATTTTGTAGATGAAGAAACAGAAATTCCGAGTGGTCAAGTAACCTGCCCAAGGTCATCTGGCTCAGAAGTGGTGGGCAGGATTTGGATCAGGCCTGCTGATTTCCAGAGCCCCCAGCCTGGAGGGGCCCCAACTGCCTTAGGGTCCTGGGGTCAGGGATTTGGGGATGGGAAGTAGGCTGAGAGGGTGAGGGGAGACTGTGGGTCCTGAGGGCCAGGGGTGGAAGGTGGAGGGTCGAGGGGAGGTGACAGGGCCCTGTCACCAGACACCAGGATTCCAGGACAGGGCAGGCAGTGGGGGAAGGGGCCGCTAATTTTACCCCCAGGCGTCGCTCAGGTTCTGGCAATTCTGGCCTCAGCTCTCTCCTCCAGTTACTTCTCCTGGATGGTTTCCCTACTTTTGCCTCCTCTCCCTCTGAAAACAGACCTTCTCTTCTCAGCTTCCAGACCCCGGGCCCTGAAGGATGACTCAGCTCATCCCCAGAGCTGGCTGAACCCTCTGCCGCCTCCCCTTCACCCCGGCCCCCCCCCCCCCACCCCAGGCACCTGTCCCTCCCTGGCCACAGGCTGCCTTCCAGGACTTGATTGATATCACAGCAACACCGCAGCTGTGCCAGGACCTGCCTCCACTAGCCTCCGAGGGCGGGGGCCGCCCTGCCATGCAGCACGTCCTCTGGGCCAGCCGCCTGCCCGGGGTCTCCACGTGCTGCCAGTCAGGGGACCCTTCTCACCCCCTTTCTGGCCAGCTCCCTTGGGAGCAACACAAGAACCCTCTTGGAATGTTCCTTCTATTTTAAAACTAATTTCCATATCTTGACCAAAATAAATCGAAGTTTAGAAAATGCTCTTTCAAGCTGCTGTCTGCTTTGGACCCCCTATTTGATCCATTTCGCCCACCCTCTTAGAAATCATCGATTTAATGTACCCTTGACAGGTTGGGAAAGTTTTCCCCTTTGCCGGGTAAGGAAACTGAGGGTCAGAGAGGGGAAGTGGCCTTCCCAAGGTCACTTGGCAGGGAAGGATCAGGCTTGGAGCATAAATGCGAGTCTGCCTGGGCCCCCAGCGCCACGTCCCTGGGAGTGGGATTCTCAGCGTGCAGTTGTGGGTGCCACTGGCCAGTGTGGGGAGGCACCTCCGTGGCCTCCTGTGGCCTAAGCATCAAATGATAGCGGCAGCTGCTTACCACGCTGGGGGTACCAAACCTTTATCTACTTCTTCACCCATGATTCCTTTCAAGCCAGACAGCCTGGGCTGGGATGCCAGCTCCACCAGTT
The DNA here is from genome assembly GCA_004026745.1 of Myrmecophaga tridactyla. NCBI lineage: Eukaryota > Metazoa > Chordata > Mammalia > Pilosa > Myrmecophagidae > Myrmecophaga > Myrmecophaga tridactyla. Next base: position 37,678 of record PVIY010012029.1, on the reverse strand, counting down.
GGCGCTGGGTGACTTTGGGCAAGTCAGTTCACATCTCTGAGCCTCAGGCTCCCCACCTGTAAAATGGGTATGCTTGTAATAGTCCCTGCCTCATAAGGCTGTTGGGAAGATCAGATGAGTTCATATATGTGCAGCGTTTAGGAGATGCTGGCACGAGTTACCTGCTCGATGAACCTGAGCTGCTATCCTTGTTATTATCCCCGGCAAGGGCACTCTGTAAGCAGCCACCCTACCTGACCTCACAGAGCTTCCAGGGAAGTGAGAGAGACACTCAAGTTAATAGGGCTGTTATGGACTCACAGGGCTCAGAAAACGATGCCTGGTCTGGTCTGGGGGCTCATGTCACAGAGGGTGCCAGGTGGGGGTCAGAAACCCAGGGGCCCTGGATCCAGCTATGCTGCCTGCCCACTCTGTGACCTTGAGCAGGACACTGAACTGCTCTGGGCTGTAGCTTCCTACTCTGCAGCCACTCTGCCGAGTGAGGGGGCTGGACTGTGTCTCTGGGACCTGGGCAGCTAGACATCCACGAGGCCAGCCACCGGCCACCCCCCTGGTCTATTTTTTACCAGGACTCTGGGCTTGGAAGCAGAACCCAAATGGGTGGAGGGAACCAGAGGTCAGCCAACCAGCCCCCTCCTTGCATTCCAGCCTCCCTGGGCCCAGTGGCATCCTGTCTGTAAAACACGGGGTTGGGGAGCAGATGGCCTTGTCCGGTAAGGGCCCCACCATTCACTGCCAAGCTGCGATTTACAGCCTGTGCTCATCCGACTCTGTGCTTGTGAACTTTTTTTTTCTTTTTATTTTAAGCTGTTTACGACATCGCCAGAAGAGTTAAGGGACTGGGATGGGGTGAGAGGGAGGAATGCAGGGAGGGAGAGACTGAGCTAAGCAGGAAGCCCAAACCAACAGCATCAGGACTCCTGCTCCAGAGACCAGCATGTGCATGAGTGACACAGAGCTGGAAAAACAGAAAGAGGGACCCCAATGGAGAAGGCCAGGAACAGAGAGACAGAGATGGAAACAGAGGGACAGCGCTAGCAAAGGAAAGAGAGATACATAGTCGGACACAAGGGCATAGAAAGGGGAAGAAAACTAGGAAAGGATTTAAAGAGAGAGAAGACGCAGAGAAAAAGAACAGCAAGAGGAGAGAAAGCAAGATGGACAGAGACAGAGACAGAGGGCGGCGAGGAGGGGCCTGGCATTCAAGGACACACTTGGTGCCAGTCCCGGCTCTGCCACCTTCTCGCCGTGGGGGTCTGACCAGGGTTTCTCTTCTCTGGACCTCAGATCTGGGCCTGGTGATCCCCAAGCCCTCCTGGAATTCCCCTTTTAGGACACTGTGATGCTGAAGCATCTTGAGAATGGGTTGGAGCGTGACTGGTCCTGCCAGCCTTGTAATTCTTCAGAATTGGATACTATTTTAAATGAATCCTCCGTTGTCGGCGTAATATGGCTAACCCCATCTTTAGCATATATATATGGGAAGCTGAAGTTCAGAGAGGTAGAGATGTTTTTCCAAGGCCACACAGCAGGGCTGTGATATCACCGGGGGAGGACACAGGGCAGCTAAGTCCTTCCCCACCCACCTCCTGCCTCCTTGTTTCTGCAGAGCCAAGTCCCGTGTCTCCCCACCCAAGGCTGTGCACTCATTGTCCCTTGCTTCATGCCCTCTCTGACATTTGGGGCTGCTCAGACTTGGACAGAGGTGATCTAGCTGCATGCTCCCTCTTCCTGGAGGTTCTGTGGACACTCTCAGCAAAGAGCAAGCTCCTTCCTCCGCCCTCCCGGGAACTGCAGCCTGGGATCCCTTCACCAAGGAAAGAAATCAGTTCAGGGAAAAGAGGCCCCACCCCCCCACACCCCCCCGCTCTTGCCCACCAGCCACGCTGCTGTCACAGCCTCCTGTGTTGATGACAATGGGAAAGAACAAGGAGAAAGACCAGGCTCTGCTCTAGGCTCTTGACATAAATTAACTCATTTGATCATCACAAAGGCCTTTTGATATATATAATAATAAAAACAATCATTTTCGTTTCATCGATCAGGAAACTGAGGCACAGAGAGGTTGTATAACTCATCCCAAATCACACTGCTGCAATGAGGCCTGGCCAGTTCCAGAGCCTGGGCTGGCGAGAAATAAAAATTCCCAAACACTGTGTATTGTTTTTCATTCGTGGACGAATCATACCAGTTCACCCTCATTGAGTGTCACCCGTTCCCAGCACCAGGCTAAGTGCTTAGGGAGTGTTTCCTCATTTCATCCTCGCAGCCAGCCCTGTTGGTCCAACAGCCTCCCCCTCAACCCCCCACTCACTTCGCCGCCTGAAGGGTCTCATGTTGGTTTGGGGTCCAAGCACATGCTCAGGGAAGGTGACTCCACTCTGGCCTAAGAGGTGAGTTACAATTGGTCTAAAACCAGCGTGTATAGCACAATCCTCCCTAACTGTAATACAATAATGTAAGCACACTGAATGAAGCTGAATGTGAGAATGATAGAGGGAGGAGGCCTGGGAGCATAAATGAAATCAGAAAGAAAGATAGATGATAAAGACTGAGATGGTATAATCTAGGAATGCCTAGAGTGTACAAGGATAGTGACTAAATGTACAAATTAAAAAAATATTTTTGCATGAGGAAGAACAAAGGAATGTCAATATTGCAGGATGTTGAAAACAGATGGTAATTCATATTTTAAAACTTTAACTTATGTATGAGTAAAGCAAAAAATGTTTATTTGGTAAAAAATTTATATTTTGACTAGTGCATGTATATATGCACTAATATCCTAATATAACTTATATGGACAATTTAATTGAACACCATAAGTGATGGAACCTTGAATAGGGTGTGAGATTTTGTAGGTTTGTCCAGAGTGATGCCCCGATAAATCCCAGACTGATTTGAACAGTGAATAAAAAAGTATTTCCAAAAATCCCCTTGAGGGAAAGGTGAGAAAGGGGGAAAATTCAACTTCCCCATTTGGAGAATTCCTGATATTCTCGCAAGCAGTGGGGACAACCTATTCGATAGGCCGAGCCCTCGATCTTGGGGATTGTTCATATGAAACTTATCCCCGCAAAGGATAAAAACAAAAAACAAACAAAAAAAAACAACCCAGCATGGTGGTCTCATTTCTCTTGCCCAGTTGGCTTAGGCTGAGAGACAATGTGCTAGAGCAGAAGGAGAGAGGCTTTCAAAAGGGAACATGAAGCAAAGACTTGGCTCTTCCTGCCTTTGAATTTTGAATGAGGATGTGATGCCTGGAGCTGTGGCAGCCATCTCATGAACTTGAGAGGAAGGGGAATTGTGGAGAAACAGATCCAGAGCCTAACACCGTTAAGCTCTGAATCCCGACCCTGGGGCCTCCTTGTCTCCAGATTTTTCATGTGAGATACTAAATCTTCTTTTTGTGTAAGTCAATTTTAGTCAATCTCGGACTCTCATGAGGTAGGGACTCTTAGTGTGTCCATTTTACTGAAACAAAAACTGAGGCACGTGAATATTAAATAACTGATCAACTAGGAAAGGGCAAAGCCATGATTCGAACTCGTAATTGTGTCTCTAAGCCCACATTCTCAACCACTCTGCAATTCTGTTCAAATCATTGTCCTGCTAAACATATTTCAATGGCTCCTCGCCACACACAAAAATGTCAGGGGAGCAGATATGTCCCAAACTCCAGCCTCTGACGCTTTCCCTGCTGGAAGCCACCGAGCGGGGAGCCTGCTGCTGCCATCCGATGGGGTCAGCCTCCCGGGCGGAGGGGAAAAGGGTGGAGAGTGGATCCGGAGGGACAGACAGAGGCCCTGAGCTGCTGGGGGAGAGTGCAGTGGGCTCACAATGTGGCCACCTGTTCTCGCACTCCCTCCCATCAAGAGGAGGGTCGAATTCCCCTCCCCTAGAATCCAGGCTGGCCTTAGCGACTCTCCCCCAAGGAATAGAATGTGGCGGAAGTGCGTGACTTCCAGGCCAGGCCATATAAGGCCAGCCTGCCCCGGTCCCTTGCTTTAGGAATGGTCACCTGTTGTGAGGAGGCAGAGAGGCCACATGCAGAGGCCACAGCAGGCATTAGAGCCCCCTTCCAGGAGGCTCCATGGACACAGACCAGGCACTCCTGGGGGTACTGACACTTTCATTTTGGGGGGCGGCCTGAGAAGCCGGCTCAGCACTCAGGCTTATACTCTCCTCTTGGGAGACCTTTTGCTCGGCCTGTGGCTGAAGCACAAGGCACCCCCGCCCCCAGGCCCTGAGCCTGGCCCTGGGGAAAATGGCAAGGCGTGTGGCTGTGCATTATAGCCATTAACCTTTGAAGTCCAAGCTCGGATCCCACAGCAGCCCCAGCAGGCAGGGGCCTGGACCAGGACAAGGACACTGGGCCCACGACACAGAAGACTCTGACCTAACAGGACCCGCTCAGGGGCCCAGGCGTGGGGAAATGGGTAGAGGCCACAGTACCAGAGGCTGCCCCTGGCGAGCGGGGTCAAGGCCTCCACTCTCCACCCATTTGCAACTGGACTGGCCCCTGGGACTGCGCAAGGCTCTGGATTCTTGGACAATTCAGGAAGAGGAAGGAGGCCTGTGAGGGGGTATTGAAGTTCTTGTCAGTGTGAAAGAGGAGCCTCCAGCTGGTTTTACCTTCGGAGCATGTCTGTCCCCAGACTGATGAGGCCTGCCGCTCTGGTTCGGTAAACTGTATGATCCTGGAGGCAGGGAAGCAGTAGTTGAGAGTACAGACTCTGGGGACAAATTACAACTCTTCTACTTCTTAGCTGTGTGATCCTGGGCAAGTTACTTAAACTCTCTGATCTCAGTCTCCTCGTGTGTAAAATAGGGATGCTCTGGGACGGTTGTGATTGTTGTGCCTCCCTCATAGGGTTATTGGAGTTTGCTAAACATTTAGAGTGCACTTGGCCCATGGTAAGTGTTGTGTAAGTGTTTGCCACTTTTTAAATTCTACTTCACCTCCTCTCTCTAAAGCGGATGACCAAATGTGCCCACTCTATCCTAGGAGTGCTCAGAATACAACAAATTGTGAGAAAGCATTTGATGAGGCAGCTAAAATCTACACATGCAATCGTGGGGGAAAGGCCACCAGCCAAAATCTCTCTCTGTGAAGCTCCACGCCGCAGACAAGATGTGCATTTCCCTTGAGGTAACGACGTCCTTTGATGAGTAGAAATATTGTCAGCAAAAACCTTGCTCTTCTAAATGCGTTAACACAGGTTCAATATTTTGTTTCTATTTCTGTGCAAAATGCCAGCAGGGAAAGGATTTTTATATTCATAGGCATTCTGTAGTCTGGTAAAAGCAACAGATTTAATGTGGGTCAATAGAAGGTGAAGGCTTTGTGTCTAATTTTTCTTTCTTAAAGATGCGCCTTTCACTTGTTTGGAAGCACAAAATGAATGGTGCGCATGTGTGTGTGAGAGAGAGAGGAATTACATAATCGAATACCAGATACAAGATATAATTTAAATTACGAATAAAATTGCAATATGAAGTTTTTTCTTCTCAAGCCTGTCCTTTTCATTGGCACCATCTGACATCTGAGCTCTGGCCTGGCTTAGCTAAAGCATTGCTGAATCAAGGCCTAGAATGAATCGTCACACATTGAGCTCTGTAATTTATTGCCGAAGCTCTCCCAGCAACTGCTCAAGCCCTGGTTTCTTTTATGTTGCCTTCAGCTGCTCTTCCTGGCTCCACCGAGTAAACCCCAATCCCAGGCAGTGATGAGAGCTGGCTTTTAAAGAGTCCACAAGGAGGTTACCTTGGCTGTCCCAGGGGGGTCACTCAAAGTGGATTTCAGAGGAATAGGTAGAACGGGATGAGAGCTGAGGTCAGACCTGACCGTAGAAGAGGGAGACAGATGTTCACATGCTCAGAGACACAGACGTGGATGCACACGCCCAGGCCCACGCATGGAGACTCCTCACTAAGACACCACTCAAGTGAAGGCGGACACACACACATGCACGCACGCACATATGTACACACGCACGCACACGCAGAGCTCAACCCCATGAACCAGATGTTCAGAACCGAGGTCCACAGGTGCCTCCTGGGCCACTTAGGCTTTAAAATGCTCTACAGTTTATCATGAGCGTTTACATCCATAGAGGAATAATGGGGTACAGCAATAATGGAGCAAGTTAAACATTTAGCTGAAGGTGGTCCTGGCTTGGTAATGGCCCCAGGTGTTCAAAGAGAGAAAATGAGATTCTCCCTGGGGGAACAGAGACACCTGCAGGTGAAGTTCTGAGTCAGAAAAAGAGCTCAGAAAAATGAAATACAAGGAACAAGACACCCTGAGTGATAGTGTACAATAAATAATAAAATTAGACCCATAGACAACACAGATACTGGAATCACTGGATACAACATAAAAATAAATATGAATAACATGCTTAAAGAAGTGAAATAGGAAATCAAATATATGATTAAGAAACAAAATGACGAGGCAAGTGTGAAAAACAATGAAATAGAACTCCAAGACATGAAAAATATAAGTTAAATTAGAAACTCAATGAATGAGTTATAGAAAGGATTGGAAACAACCAAAGAGCGGTTTATATGGAAGAAATTACCCAGAATGCAACCCAGTCCTGTCCCCATCAAAGCTGCCCCACCCCCACCCTCCGACCCAGATCTGAAAACCTTGGGTGCCCTATACTACTTATTCCACAACAATCCGAAGAGGTTGATATAATTAATCCTGTTTTTGCCATGAGAAAACAAGTTTACGAGAAGTAGATGGATGGAAGTGGTATAACTAGTTGGTGAGGCTGGGGCTCAAATCCAGGCTGGCCTGGGGGTCAGTTATCTCTTGCCACAAAATCCTGTCTAATAAATAACCCCAATACTTCAGCTGTTTGGCACTAAGCAACGATAAGCAATTATTTAGCTCACGACTCCTTGGCTAAGCATTCCTTTGGTCTGGGCTGGGCTCGGCTGATCTTGGCTGGCTCAGTGGGTCATTTGGGCTCTGCTCCACGTGGCCTGGCCAAGGCTACTTCTTACCATGGTAATGTGGTTTCCATAGAGCAGAATGTGCAACGTCTCTTAAAGCTTTGACTCAGCACTGGATTTCCCTTTATTCTATGGACCAAAGCAAGTCACAAGCCCAATCCAACCCAGAAGCAGGGGTTGAGGGGAGCTACAAAGTCACATCATAAGAGGCTCTTGGCGGGGTGAAAAATCAAAGATAGTTTTGCAGTCCATCTAGCCCAGCCTAACATCGCAGCCTGCCTCCTCTTTACCCTACCACCTTCCCCCCATGCAGGTCTCAAAGATCTTCCTGCCTACATCACCCCCACATCCCCCCCCCCAACTCCTTGGGATTCAGCCTTACCCCCCTCCATAGCCAGGCCCTTATGCCTAACAAGCTCCCTGAAGGCAGGGCTCAGACCTGTCTGCTTCACCATCACTCCTCCAGAGCCGAGCCTGGTGCCTGGCATGTCACATTGGTCCAATGAATGAATTAATGTGCCGTTGAGGAATTCACTTAAAAAGCCTCTCCTTCTGCAGTTTCCCACACCTGAAACTCTCTTTTTCCTTCTCCACTTATCAAATATCCTGCTTTTCTCAAGATCTAGAATGGGATGCGCCCTCAAGTAGGTCTTCAAGATCTTTCCAGTCCACTGCTTCCTCTTTCTCCTCACTCCGTAGGCGCTTCACCAGGGCACAGACTGCGTCTGTCGTATTCACACCCATGACACTAGGTCTTCCCTGAGCATTTCTTCAATAAATATCCGTTTAATTAACGCAGAACAAATGCTGTTGCAGGATAATATTTTTAAAACATGAGCCTGTATTTTCCCCCAGTTTTCCTTCTTCCTGATGCCTTTAACTTTACCGTCAACAAGGCGTTTCTGTGCCCAAGCCTCAGGGAAAGGAGGGAGCAACTGAGAGAAAGGAAAAGGTCTGGATTTGCAGATTCAGGCTTGAGCCCCAGCAGGGCCAGAAAGCATGCAAGGCAAAGACAAAAGATCTGGGGAAATCACAAAGCTTCCTTGCTCCCCAGGCTGGAAAATCATTTTCTAAACAGTGTTGAGAAGGGTAGAACAGGAAGCAATGACTATAGATGTTGGTAGTTCCCAGAGAAATGAGTCTTGCCCCTGGCTCTGGAGCATCCTGTGTGAATTAGGAAAAGGCACGCCCTCTGGAGGCACTGCTTGGCAACTGGAGCATAACCTGGGTCCATCTGTTATTAGTATGCACAACTCATACAACTCTATAGGGCGACTCTGCGTGCCTGACCCTGCCCTGGGGGTGTGACAAAAGCTCCGACAGGTATGTGGGGTCTGAAAGCGGAAGAAACCTGTGCCTCACTTTCCAAGCAGAGTCCTCATGGGGCAGGGAGATTCTAAGGAAGAGGTGGTTCCAAGGAGAAGGACCCTTAGGTTGCCACCAGCATTTCCTCAGAGCCACTGGGCCAAATGAGAGGCTTCCCCCCATGACCTGTAGGGGACAATGATTGAGGACCAGGAGGGGCGTGGCATTCCTGAGGACCCCATGGAACAGGTGACAGTAATAACCAAACTGCCACCTCCTCACCCACACATGCCATAATGTGGCACTGCCGTAAGCCGCTTGGAATTAGCCAAAACCCTGGGGATATTTGGGACTGGGGAGAAAATGCAACTAGACTAAGTTTAAGTATCTACCACCCAAGCAAAACGAAGATTCAAAACAAAAGTTGAGTTCCAGGAAAAAAAAAAGTTGTATCGTGCACATCCTAAAGCGAGGTGTTTTTTCACTCTGCTATGCTCAACAAATATGCTGAAGGAATGCTGAATAACTGGTGCTTCTCTGCAGCCCTAATTTTATTCTGCCCTGATTCGATGATCAAAGGGCATCTGCCTCCCTGCCCAGATTGTCAATTGCTAGAGGATGGGGACTGGCTGATTCAACTGCACATAAATCCTCCACAGAAGGGGGCATAGCCTAGGTATTAAAAGAATTCCTGTATCAATGCATGGAATTTTTCTCCAGGCTCCAAGATCAAAAAGCTCCCTTTACGCTAGATTCCTCCTCCCCTTTTCTCTCACCTTCTCCTAGAGCACAAGAATCCCCAAAGCTTGGAGCAGACTGGAAGTCACAGAAGAACCTTTAATGGCGTCCTCCAAAGCTGCAGCATGGCCAATAAGTGAGCTAGAATGGACATGGCTGTGTCCTGCAGATGAGCTCTGGCTGAGGTGTCTCTGGGGCTTGGGGTGAAGCAGAAACCATGAGGTCAAGCTCTTCACAGCGGGCGCCCCAACGAGGTCCCTTTACTGGGAGCCACTGGATATTTGTGGTGCCAGGGACATGGGCTCCCCAGAGATGTCTTTTATTAAAAGCAGTCTGGGTGGTGGTCAAGGCCCTCACGGCTTGGGTGCCCAGAGAGCCCACCGCCCCAGCCCCTCTTCCAGGTTCTCTTCCACAGCCTCGGCTCCAGCCTGTTTCCAGGCTGCTGAGCCCTGTGCCTGCACTTCATTCTGCATCCCGGCACCAGTACTGCAGACACTGCCATACTCTGCTCAGGAGCCCTGCGCTTGTACATATGCATTTTGTCCCTGGCTTGTGATTGTAAATTATTCCCCATGTGCCTGTCCTTTCTCTGTGGCCAGAAGGTCAACGTGTGCCAGTCTTGCTGCTTCTCTCTGTCCCCCCAGCTTCCCACCCTGGTGTCTCTGCTGCCTTTTATGGCCAGTGCTTGACCCCCTGTCCCTTTCCCTCCTCCCTCCTTGCCCTCCCCCCAGGCCACTCTGCACAGGGTACCGGGGTCCACCTTCCTGCTAGTTCTCTCCATTCCTCTCGGGGCCCCATTCACTTGTTCCAGGGGATGAGAAACGCCAGGCAGAGACAGAGCTGTTGCAGGGTCTTTTATTAAATCCAAGTGAGTCACCCTGCTAACTGAGAAGGCACACAGATTCCAGACACCCCAACGCCTCCCTTGGGCTGCGCGCGGCTGTTCCGCCCTGCCCAGACCTCCTTCCCACTGCAGGGGGCCATTTCGCTACCTCCAGGGGCAGGCGATGGATTTGGGGTTAAAGGTGAGAGTGAGGGTTGTGGGTCATGCTTTAGAGGATGGAGGGTCGAATTGGGTGGGGATTTGGGCAAGAGGAGGATTAAGTGTGATCCAAACTCTGCAGGCCACAGTGGGTGGTGGCACCCGTGAGCAAAGGGCGGAGCTTCTGGGAGCTCCCAAGGGGCCGAACCTCCACGGGGAGCCCCGCCCCTGCCCCTACACCTCTCCTTCCCGCCTCTCAGTCACAAAGCAGACACTCAAAACCAAACTCTACATTGCTACGTCAGCCTCAGCCCCTGCCCTCTCCTGGGTGTTGGGTCCCAGGGGCGTGGGGACGGGGTGGGGGGCCGTCAGGGGCCTAGCCTTGGAACCCCAGCTCCTTGTACTTGGCGGCGATGTCGTTTCGGAACAGCTCCAAAGCCTTGCGCATGGCCCCCTGGGCGTCAGCGCCGAAGTCCCCGGGGTGCTTGCTCTGCAGAACATGGATGATGGCTTCCGAGATGAACTGCAGGGAGGAAGAAAGAGGGGTGCTGGGCACTGCATGGGGCCAGCCAAGAGTCAGATGGGAGACAGACGCATCCCGCCTTCTCCTGATGTTCACTGAGCCTGGATTAACTCCGTCAGCCCACGACCCTGTGAGACAGGTACCTCCCCGCTTTACAGAGGGGGAGACTGAGGCACAGAGGTTAAGCCATGTGGCCAAGGTCTTACAGCCAGGAAGGGACAGAGCTGGGATCTGAACCCAGGTGGGCGGGCTCCGGAGCCCATGCTGTGACTCACCACCTTCCTCTGCTACTGCTCAGGGGATGGGCCCTGACCAGGTTGCCAGGCGACCAGGCAAGAAGGGGCCGGTCCACATGGGGGCAGCAGGAAAAGTGGGAAAGGCTCAGATTCCATGATTTTATCCAGGATTTTGCAAACAGAAAGTCTAGAAGCTGCTTCCTGCATGTGTTTAATTTTTGCATTTAATGATTTAGAATGGTTATTGCTTCAAATGCCTGATTTGGGGGCAGATATCCTATCTTCAGTGCCAAGCACAGAGTTGGGGCTCAGAAATATTGGTGGCAAGGAGGGACAGAAAGGGCTAAGGCTACGGCTCGTCCCTGGCACTGAGAGTTCAGATCAGTCTCCTCATCACCGTTTTAACGCCCACACGAAAACGGAGGTGATAAAATCCAGAGCAAGGGGCTACTTAAAGGGTTGGAAGACCTCGTGGAGGTAAAAATGCCACTGTGCTTTTTTTGAAGGTTGATCAAGATTTGATCCCAGCCGCAGCCCTGGCAGGGGATGGCAGAGCGGGACTCTGATCCCAGGGAATTGTGGACAAATGATTGCCAGAGCCAGGGACAGGGGCAGTGGCTGGACCAGAGTTGGGTTCTCCATTTTCTCAGGGTGCCCGGGTGTGAGCGATGCAAAGTGGGGTGGCACGGGGGTGGGGCAGACATGCACATTCCCAGGGGGCCTCGAGCAAGTGACAATGCCCAGTGAACACCCTTTTGGCTGGGAAACAGAGACAGCTGCACAAACACCTAACTTCGGGCATCGATTTGACATCTAAGTTAATCCTTTATTTCATAAATGAAACAAAATAAATCAGGAGTATAGGGGTGCCGTGGAACCAGCCCTGCTCCTGGAGAACTGGGAAGACCTGATCTCAATGTGTGATTTGCCTGTAAAATAGGGGTGAATGTTTTATAATATAATATAGTATAATTAATATAATGACCCACCACCCTCCCCCCAGCTTGGACTTTCCCAAGTCTGTGACAGAGCCACTGATGTCTAGAAAATTGTCTAATGAGGCAGCTGCATAACTGAGGCAAGAAAATCCCCTTAGCACCCACTACCCGCCACGGTGGGCCTGTCAATCACTAAGGAAAAAATATCTGTCACACAAGTGAGATGGAAAGATTTCTTACGAAGAGCACAGAAGTTTCCATAGTGAGGGGGAAAGAGCAGACATTTGGGTTCTATCTCAATTTTTTTTTGCAGCGATTTTGCTTTTCATATTAAACTTGTTTGAAGAAGACCAGATTCAAGTCCACTAACTAGTGGCTCATTTGTCTTCAAGCCTCAGTTTCCCCATCCCTAGAGAAGGGATTAGGGATTCAAATTTTATTGTGCTCCCAAACACATACCACTGGAGTGCAGAAATGGGAGAGAGCCAGTTTCTGCCCTTGAGGAGCTTGTGTTTCAGCGGAGGAGCCAGCTGTGTAATGAAATAAATTACAATACAGCCCAGCAGGGGCTCTGATAAGGGGAGGGTACAGTGCCATGGGTTGTTGACAGATGGAGCAACTGACTGCCTGTGTACTGGGGAAGCTGGAACAGAGGAGGTGGCAGCTGAGCGGGGCAGTGGAGGATGAGCAGGGATTTGCCGAGAGAAGATAAGGGAGGGCAGGGAGCACAGCACCCAGTGGGCCCGCCTTGTCACGTCTGTGACTATGGTGAGGCTGAGTGGGTTGGGTGGGCAGGACTGTTTGTGTGGGTGGTGGACAGTGGGGGTGGGGTAGGGCGAGTACAGGAGGTGAGGCTGAAGAGGAATGTTGGTGATAGTTGCTGATGGGAAATACTGTGCCATCAGGGATTAAGAGCTTGGGCCCCAGGGTACCGCAGATCTGACAGTGCATCCTGACTTATTAGCTGTGTGACCTCAGGCCAGCTACAAAGTTCTCTGAACCCCCAGTTTTCAAATCTGTAAAATGGAGATGAGAATGGTAGGTGTCTGCCAGGGGTAGATGCTGCTAATTACCTATCCAATACCCTCCCTCTCCTCCTTCTGCCTTGGAAGCAGAATCTGGCTTTATTTGGGTGGTAATAGATTACATTTCCCAGCTTCCCTGCAGATGGGTGTGGCCTTTTAACTAAGCTCTGGCCAATGACACGTAAATGAAACTTATTGGATGAACTTTCTGGTGAAACTTCTTAAAAGAGTTCTTTCCTGTCCTCCTTCTGCTTCATGTTTGGACTATAGACCAGATGACTGGAGCTCTAGCAGCCATTTTGAGCCACGAGGCAAACTTGAGAATGGAGATCACACGCTAAACCTGGCAGCATTGAAAGACAGAGTCTGTAGCACCACCATGCCAGCTCTGGATTCCCTACCTCTGAATTTCTTTTATGTAATAGAAAAAGAAGACATTAAATGCAATTCCTAACCTCATGCAGTTGTAAAAATTCCATGGAGGTGAGCCAGGTAAATACTTACATAGCTATAACTGGTGGGTGTCACCCATATCTTTATCCTCATTCCTGTACCAGTCTTCCTGCTGCTTCCACCCCTGGTGAATGCACCTTATCTCTATAGCCCTTTATCTCCTGGCTCCCTCATTGTTTCCTCTCCCAAAATCTTCTTTCACTGATTATAGAGACAGGACCTTACGCTCAGGCTCCCCCAGGCACACCCAACTTCCTAGCCCATTTCAGGAGGTTCAGATCAATTGCTTGTGTCGGGACATCTGAGGCTCTGTCTCTTCATCTGTGCAGATGCTGGAACCAATCAAACCAGCCTCCTGCACTTCCACCAGAGATATGAGCCACAGCCCCTGAGCTCCTGTCACATGAGTCCTGTATGTTGCAGACTCCACTTCACACAAGATTAGGAGCTGGGATTCTGGGGAAATAGATACCTGATTTGGAATCCTGGCTCTGCCATCTGCTACCTCTGTGACCATGAACAAGTTACTTAACCTCTCTGTGCCTCGGTTTCCTTGGATAATGGCAGATTGCAGGTTGCATACCCTGTAGTCTCCCCTTCTTCCTTGGCAGTGGGGTACTAATTCTATCTGGGGGAGAAATATGTTCACTTTCAGTGACCCCAGGAAAGTGGGGCACAGAGAGGAAGTGTCGTACTCAACGTCACCCAGCCAGGCAGCGGCCGAGCTGGGGCTTGAGCCCAAATCTCAACCCCTCCATTTCCCCACCCGCTCCCCTCCCTGCCTCCTACCTCCAGGTATTTGATGGGGATCTTGTGCTTGGTGGCGTGGGACTGGGCCAGGGGCTTGATCTCCGCCTCGTGCTGCCCCTTCTTCTTGAGGACGCCCCCCAGGGCAGTGAGCACGGTGATGCCGTGCTTCTTCAGGTCCTCGGAGGCCTTCATCTCATCCTCTGACTTCAGGTGCTTGAACTTGTCAAACTTCTCCAGGGTCTCAGGATGGCCCTTAAAGAGCCTGCGGGCACAAGAAGCCTGGCGTCAGATGAGGGACCGTGCGGTGGAGGCTGGGGGCAGCCAGGGTCGCATTCAAGTCTTGGCTTCCCTGCGCCCCAGCTGTGTGACCCTGGGCAACTCGCTTCACCTCTCTGTGCCTCGGGTTGTTCATCTAAGGAACAGGGATAACGATAATCCCTACCACATGGACGCGTTGCGAGGGGTAAATGAGTGCCCATGCTAGGGGCCAGCAGGGTGGCTGGCACACAATCAGCAGTATATGAAGGCTGGCTATTCTTATTACAATCAGCATCATCACCATCTTCTTTTCATTGTTACTGGGGAGGGCCAGAAAGGAACAGGGCGTCTCTGTATTGCACCCTGGCCTCACCCCATTTTTTTCTCTTTCCCATAAGGAATGTAGATAACAGAGTGACATCGTGGGTGGGACAGGAAAGGGGCGGGAACACTGGAACCAAAGAACGCTGTATTTATGGAGCTCCTACTGTGTGCCAGGCCTTGTGCTGACCTGTGCACCTGCCCTTCCCTTTAGGGTCATTGATATTAGCCCCATTTAGCGAATGAGGAAACAGAGGCTCCGAGGTGTGAAGTCGATGGCTCAGTACCACAAGGCTGCTACACAAAGCAGCCAAACCCTGAAATCTGGTCCGAGGAACTCAAAAAGTAGCCCATGTTGGGGACGAGGCTCTCTCCTACCTGTGGGAGTCATTCAGCTCCACAGTGATTCCCAGGTACAAAAAGCTCTTGCTTATTTTGGACTCAAGATCTACGCTCTGGACCATCCAGACCACTCATTGCACAGGTGGTGAAAAGCCCCGGTGGGCAACCTGACCTACAGAGACCCAGCCCCGCCCCTGCCAGGCTCCCAGTGAGCTGGTGGCAGAAGGACTCAACCTATGTCCCTGAGGCAGCTCCTTCCAGCCAGGGACCTCAGTCCTTCCTTCTCTGAAAAGGTGGGTGTTGGTGAAACGGAATCACAGCCACCCCTGGTGGGAATGTTGTCCCCATTTCACTAGTGGCAAGGAAGACCACAGAGACAGATGACTCGCCCAGGGTCACACGGCTGGTCAGGGTGGAGGCCAAATCTCACCCAAGATCAGATGGCCCCTTTACTCTTGCTTTCTCCCTTGTGCTGTACCCCAAAATGTTCGGTAGGGGTGACTGTGTCTGCCTGGGGCTTTCTCTCCTCCTGTCTAATAGCTCCAGTTCCTCAAAATGTTTCTGTTTTGAGGTCTCCAGGCTCCACAGCACCCTTATAACCTGACGATGGACATACTCCAGTTTGTGCCCAGAGGCACAGTGCCCAGAAGTGGTCACAAGTAGCTCCCAGGTCCTCATGCCACCACCTCAGGGTCCCGTGGTGAGGAAGTTCAGAGACCAGGATCCTGAGCTTGTCTTCTGACAACCTGAGACTGAGTTCATGTTTTTTAAGAGCTGTCTCCCTCAGTTGTCTCCTCTTAAGCTTGTGGTCAACTAAAGCCCCCAGCTCTTCTTCATGGGAGCTGCCATATCTTCTCATCGTATGGGCAGCTGATGATTTGTAGCCATGTGCAGAACACTGTATTTCCCCCTTCCTGCTTTCAGTTCCCAGTTCCAGGTTCAGTCAGCCTGACCGGGACCTTGGATAGGGGTTCAGGAAGGGAGAATAGAGATGGTATCTGAATTTTGCAGCAGACAGCACTGGCCTGGAGCCTGAAGTTCACACTTACAGAGCACTTAGGAAGGATCCAGTATTCTAAGTGCTTTGTATGTATTAACCCATTGAATCACCAGGCAGCCCTGAGAGGCAGGTACTGTCACTACCTGCAGGCATTCGCAGCCCAGGACACTGAGAGGTGAGGCCTCTTGCCCAAGCTCACACAGCTGATGCCAAGACAGAACCTATATTGCAGTTCTCTCAATGACAGAGCCCTGCGCTTCCCTTCTCAGGCAGGTTCCCCCTTCTCCCTCCTTCCTTGGGCACAGGGAAAGTACATGCAGGTACTTGACTAACGACAAACATGAGCTTCTTTCCTTTTCCACTGGGCTCTGGAGAAGGGGCAAGGAAGAGATGAAAGGGCGTTCGAGGTCCTGACCCAGGGGGTCTGGGGCTGTGCTGCGCCCAAGGCTGCATGCTCGGGCCAGGGCACGGGCGCTACTGTGACCACAGGAGCCTGGGGGTGGAGGGGCTTCAAGATATGCACAGCCAAACCTCTCCTCCACTTGCACAAGTCTTACCATACAAAGAAACACTCTCAATGGCATTCACAGGCATTTACTATTTTATTGCTAAGCAAATCTCCGGTCTGAAAGCTGGCTAAGTCCAACTTCTCACATATACACATGGACACGCACCAATGCACACTTTGCTAAATATGGTAAAGGGACAGCCAATAAACACTTACGTGGCACTTACTTTGTGATCAAAGCACTTTACATATGTTGACATTTAAAAAGTGTTATGAGGTGGGTACAGAGAAGGGAACAGAGCTACAGACGATTAAGTAACTTGCTGTGGTTTCAACCTAGATAGTCCAGGGGCATGTGTATATTCCGGTCAATTATTTATGTGTGTTATTTTTACCCATTGACACTTACATGCATACCTGATGCACACACAGAAACGTGCGAGTGGACACACACGTGTGTTCTCACAGGTGTGTGTGCAATTCACATGTGCACATATAGTCATGTATGCATACACATGCACACAGAAACTCACCTTCAGGCACTGTGCATACACCTCCATGCAGACACAAACACGTTAGCACACCCCATGTACACGGACAGGGAGCCGTCCCTTTCCCCAGGAGCTTATCCCTGAGCACTCAGATCTGTCCAGAGCCATGCCCAATGTCACCACCTCACCCCGGGACCCTGTCCAAAGCCTCGTGCGTCACTGGCAGCTTGTCTCTGGCACCTTTCACCCAAAGGTCTTCAAGCTCCTGACTATTATTATCTGGCGACAATGATCCCTGCACTCCTGCCTGACAGATGCAAGGCCTGGCACCCACAGGTGGGACACTGGGAGGGGACTGTCTGGGATAAAGAGGCCAAGAACCTGGGATCCAAGACAGCTGGGGTGCTTAGACACCCCCGCCCCGATGTCTGAAGAAATAATATGGGTCAGAGAATTATGGGAACTGGCTTCTAGGCCCAGCTCTGCTTCCAATGTTCTGTGTTATTGAGGAAGTCAGTCTCCCTGTCTGGGTCTTGGTTGACCCCTCTGTAAACCAAAAGGATTCATCTAGATGATTTCTTAGCCTCCAAATTCTAAAATCTGACTCCCGCCTTATCCTCTATGTTCAGGCACTGGACAGCCAGAGTGGGAGCCCAGATTTATTTTTAAACAGTTCAGAAGAGTAGGGCCAAATAATTCTCCATCACATCGTTCTGGCACAACACAGCTGCCCAACCTTTTCCCCAAGTCCTGCAGCTGGGATCCCTGAGGGAAGTCATAGAAGGCCAACCCCCTCCTGCACCCTTGCATTTGCCTGACAGCAGCACCCAGGAATATGAGCAGACAGAAACCTCTCAATGTTGTGGAAATGAGCAGGGGGCATCTGCTCGAATGTTTCAGAAACCCTCACTTCCCTGGCATTTTAATCTTCATTCTCATTGTCCATCTGCCCCATTTATCAGGCAGGCCTCCAGGCAAGTCAGACAGAAAAGAGATGATTTCCCTGCTGTCCTCTAAATAGGACAATCAGCCACATGGAGGACTGGGCTCTCTCTCAGACCCTTCTTTTTTCTAGAACAAAAGAAACAGGGTGAGGATAGGGACTCATCTCTAGTGTGGCAAGATTGGGGGGGCAGTATAGTGGTCAAGTGCTGCACCCAAGCTGCCTGGATTCGAATTCCCATTCCCTTCTTACTTGCTGTGTGGCGTCGGGCAAGTCACTCAACCTCTCTGTAAAATGTGGGTGATAATATCTATTTCATAGAGTTGTTGTGAGACTGAAATGAGCTATGTAAAGCACTTCACACAGTGCCTGGCAATCAGCACATACTGTATAAATGTTGGTTATCATCACCATCCTCATCATCTCCATCATTGTCATCATCACCTCCATCTCCACTGTCATCATCACCATCACCATCATCACCATCATCACCACCATCATCATCATCATCACCATCATCACCATCATCACCATCATCATCATCACCATCCCCACCATCATCAGCATCATCACCATCATCACCATCATCACCATCATCATCGCCCTCATCACCATCATCACCATCATCACCATCATCACCATCATCACCCTCATCACCATCATCACCATCATCATCACCCTCATCACCATCATCACCCTCATCACCATCATCACCATCATCACCACCAACATCCTCATTAGGAATCTTAGGTTCTGCTTGTAGCTGACATTGGCAGGCTAAGGCTCTCAGGCTCAGGCTCCCTCTCTGTAGCATGAGAAGTATTGGTCATGAGCAATGATCTTAGACTTTTCACAGCCTCAGAATCCTTTGCTCAAACAAAAGAAGCAAAAATAGATAAAACAGAAAAGGTTTTAGCAAGAGAAGGAAAGGCAGGCAGACCTGCAGCTTGCTCAGCAGACCCCTTTCTCCCCAACCCCAACTCCTGGAGTGGAATCTCTGGCTGATCTTCCAATGTTCCTATTCTAGAACTTTATGATATTGTGCTTGCAGTGAAGGCCTCAGCATTTTACCAACAGCCTCAGCTTAACAGAATTTTCCCTCTTTTATAATCAGAGCAGTAAGAGAAGTAACCTTTCCAAGGTCAGTAAGAAAGTCCAAGTTTAGCATCTGAAACAGCATAAAGAGGCCCCCATGGCAGCCTCTGCAGTCCTGGAGCTAGCCTCCCCCCACCCCACCCAGAAAGGCCAGCCTTCCTGTACCCCAAGCACTGAGAGGGCTGCACCCTCTGACATGGTCTATGCCCTTCCTGTGGCCTAAGACGTGGCAGAGCATTGGGGCCTCTGGGGCCTTCCAGGGCCCGCCTTGGAATCAGGTCTCCTTCCTGGCACCTGGCCCCCTGGCAGGCCTCTTTGACCCACACTGGGAAGGGAGGAAATATTTCCCTGATGACACAATACCCTGAGCCTCCTTCAAGATACATAAGTCAACGTCTTGACTGGAAGCCTCCAGGTCACCTTGGAAAGCCTCCCCTGCCCCCTGCTCTGCAAACTCTGGTCTCCCCTTTAGCCCCCTCACACCCAGCCTCCTCTCCCAAAACAAGGGAGGATCATGAACTTGGAGAATTCCTAGGCATGAGAGTGGGAAGGGATCTCAGAGACCATGTAGGCAAAACTTTCCCTCAAGCAATAAGGAAATAGGACCCAGAGATCGGTGGTGACTTGACCCAGATCACACAGCAAATTGGCTGAGGAGTTGATGCCAATGTGGGGGCTACCTTTCAGGGATTCGGGGTCTCCTATCAGGAGACATCTAGTGGGACAGGGCCAGATGCAGTCCCGGCAGCCAGCTGACAGGGACAGGAGGAGAAAGACATAAGGGAACACTCCCAAGACACTGGTCAGAATCTGCAGAGAACTTCCACAAGTGTTTGTAGCACTGGCCTCTAAGGGCTCAGACTTCAGATAACTGAGCTTCTCCCCGGGCAGATGGGAGCTGGAAATGGGTGAAGCCCAAGGGAGAGAAAGAGCATCCAAATAGGGAAAGGAAAGTCTGCCCTGGCTCATAAACAAGGAGACGCTCCTCTCTAAGTTAAAGCACCGAGAACAACCCGCTCACCGTGGCAACTCCGAAGCCCACTTTCTCCCTGGGGAAGAAAGGTTGACTCACACCCTTTAAGCTTTAGACCTGAGCTGGGCCCAAGTCCCAGGGGAGGGTCCAGGAGAAAAAGACCCTTTTTAACCATTTGCGCTGGAAGGCTATGGGAATTGAGATTCTATTTACAAGCCATAAGCTATTCTACAAAACTTGGAACCGTGTTTTCTTATTTTTCTTTTCAGAAACCCCTTACTGTAGAAGCCAACAGTACTTGGAGACCATACCATTCCAAGCTCTCAAATTCAGGACATACTCAAGGTTAAAGTTTACTAAGGGGTCTCTGTTTTCTGTTTTCTATTATAATTAAAGATCACTAGAGTTGCCTCCGTCTGTAACAGCTACTAACAACTTTGAGACTCACGATAAGCCAGGGGCAGTGCCAAGTCCCTCACACACGTCATCTTATTTAATTCTCACTTCCACTCTATGATGCAGGCAGTAGGATTCCCCCATTGTACAGGAAAGGGAGTTGAGGCTCAGGGGTTGAGTAACTCCCCATTGGCCACCGAGCTGCCCAATGGTGGAGTCAGATCTTGAGTCAGCGCTGTCTCACCTTGAAGGCCATGTCTAAGCCATGACAGTTTACAGACTATTTAATGGGCTTGTGGCTTTGGGGACATGGGGACATCCTGATTGTTCTCATCCTTTAAGTGAGGTGGCTGGACAAGACTTCACAGGGCCTTGTTAGCACTGACTGTTCTAGAATTCCTCTTGGTGGGCTCTAGGTACCCAGAGTTTGATCCTCAAGCTTTCCTCAGTTTTTTTTCCTGACTCCAATTCCTGACACTTCAAGGCAAAAGAGAACCAAACAAGGCCTTTAACAGCCTCAATTTATGCAGTCAACTGGTCAACCCCAGAGCAAACTTTCTACTTTGCCTCTGAGTACCCTTGGCCTTTTGGGGATGGGGGATGGGAACAATGAGATCTCTTCCTTTTACCTGATGAGGACGTCCTGTCCATGGCTGGGGATGTCAGCCTCCACCTTGCCCCAGATGTTCAACACCAATTGCCATTCCCCATCGCTGAGCCCCATGGTGCGGTCTGAAGAAGACAAAAAAAAGCAAGTGCAGACTGACTTGTGGCTCTGGACCTGACAGCTGGGGTCTGAGGCTGGCCTGGCCCCAAAGGGGTTTTATACCTTCCCTGGATGCCTGACATGGATCACTTGATGATTTACTCACTCTTCTCCACCCCTTTCTCTCTCTCTCTCTCTCTCATCCAGAGGTCTAATCTTTTCCTTTCTCTAGCCCTCACATGGAAGCTATTTTGGGGCAGAGGCCATTGTGGGGAGGTAGGACAACTCAGGCCATGGGAGGGGGGTATAGGGAGGAGATTGGACCACAGTCTGGGCATTCAGAAGCCAACAGAAAGGGCATCACCAAGGCCGATGCCAGCCGTCTGAAATCCAACTCTCTCTGCCACCAGCCATCCGGAGAGGCCTTGTCATGTTTCTACTTGGGCAGCAACACCTTGGCTGGCCGCTGGGACATCCTGGTCCCTTGCAGCTTCCTTGCTTATCTTCTGCTTGGTTTGCCAGATGCCCCTCACCCAGCTGGAAGTGGACGGGAAGGGGCCTAGCTGGTTTTCCTCCAATAGTTTGTTGAACCCAGGCAAGTCCATATCTCCTAGCATCTGGATTTCCCCTACTCTACCCAGAGAGCTCTTGGCTTTGTGGCCCTGCTTAAATATTTCCCTATAAAAAATTTTGCTTGGCATATCCCTCAAGTCACCGTTGACTGCCCCCTATTTCCTTTTACCTATGAATGTTCCTGTTGTATTGTTTGTATTTCTCATTTCCAGCCAGTCTCCTTCATTAGTGTAAAAGCAGCCAATGCTCACAGAGACTTCACTCTGTGCCAGGCCCCATTCCAAGCACTTCACATTTGGTAACTCATTTAATGTGGGGGCATGACCCCATGTGATAGATACTGATAGATACCCATTTAATTTAGGGGAAGTTAAGGAAACTTGCCACAGCAGCACAGCTGGTTGGTGGCAGAGCTGGGATTTGAGCCCAGGAAATTAAGTCCCTGCATCCATGTTCCTTACCTCAATCACTGAGCACCTTATTTTTTTGTGTGTGTGATCATTTCATTCTACATATATAATCAGTAATTCATAATATCATCACTTAGTTGCATATTCATCATTTCTTAGAACATTTGCATCAATTCAGAAAAAGAAATAAAAGGACAATAGAAAAAGAAATAAAACAAAAACAGAAAAAAAAAGATTATACATACCATAGCCCTTACCCCTCACCTTCACTGATCACTAGCATTTCAAACTAAATTTATTTTAACATTTGTTCCCCCTATTATTTATTTTTATTCCATATGTTCTACTCGTCTGTTGACAAGGTAGATAAAATGAGCATCAGACACAAGGTTTTCACAATCACACAGCCACATTGTGAAAGCTATATCATTATTGATCATCATCAAGAAACATGGTTACTGGTACACAGCTCTACATTTTCAGGTTGTTCCCTCCAGCCTCTCCATTACATCTTGAATAACAAGGTGATATCTACTTAATGTGTAAGAATAACCTCCAGGATAACCTCTCGACTCTGTTTGGAATCTCTCAGCCGTTGACACCTTGTCTCATTTCACTCTTCCCCCTTTTGGTTGAGAAGGTTTTCTCCATTCCTTGATACTGAATCTCTTCTCATTCTAGGGTTTTTCTCAATCCCTTGATGCTAAGTCTCAGCTCATTCTAGGATTTCTGTCCCACGTTGCCAGGAAGGTCCACACCCCTGGGAGTCATGTCCCACATAGACAGGGGGAGGGTGGTGAGATTGCTTGTTGTGTTGGCTGGAGAGAGAGGACACATCTGAGCAACAAAAAAGGGGGTGACTCTTAGTCCTAAATTTTAAGTAGGCTTGACCTGTCCTTTGTGGGGTTAAGTTTCATATGAACGAACCCCAAGACTGGGGTGAGTACCTTATTTTGATTTTCATAAGGGCAGAGGCTCTGTCACCTGTGTGTCCTTTGCGCCTTGCACAGGGCCCCAAACTGAATAAATGTTTGTTGAATAAAAAATGGGTGACTAGCAAGGAAAGCATTTGGAAGATGTTTGGACTTATGATTGGCCTTTTTTTATATCTTTCTTCCATCCATCCATCTATTCATCCATCCATCCATCCATTTGTCCATACTTCCTTCCTTCCTTTCATCCACCTGTCCGTCCATCCATCCATCCATCCATACATCCATCCAACAGTTATAGAGTATTTACTGTGTATCAGATACTGTGCTACATGCTGCGGAAACAAAGCCAAATAATACACATTCCTGTGCTCAAGAAACTCACAGTTGCCTTGGGAAGATAAAGTAAATAAAATTACAGTACAGTTGATTTAGTTCTATGATCAAAGTACGTGCAGGCTCTTCTTTCTATCTGTACAGGGAGTTATAGTTGTGGGAGGCGAAGCTCGGAAAGAATAAGCAAACGTCCTGGCTGTCCTGTGTCTATATTGGACAAGTCAATTGCGCCTGCCCTACCTACATAACCCTTTCTAAAGACACCTGCCAGTCTCAGCCCTGCTGAGGAGCAGCTGTAGGCTGGGACCACAAGATTCTTCCCCCCACTGCCACCATTCTGGAATAGGGTGGGCCCCAAATCCAATAGGATTCGTGTCCTTATAAGATGGGAGCAAGAGACAGAGAGAGAGAGACACAAGTCAGAGGCAGAAGCTGGAGGGATTCAAACCATTGACCATGGAGGGCTGTCAGCCACCTCCAGAAGTTAGGAAGAGGCAAAGAAGGATCCACTCCTAGAACCTTCAAAGGGAGCATGGCCCTGCTGACACCTGGATTTCCGATCTGTGGCCTCCAGAACTGTGAGAGAATAAATTTCTGTTGTTTCAAGCCACCCAGTAAATGACAATTTATTACCACAGCCCTAGGACCCATTTCAGTAGTTTCAAATCTTGGGATTTTTCAGGAAGGCTACCACTCATTCATTCGTTCAGCAACCCTGTATTGAGCACCTACTCTGTGCCAGGCCCAAGATCAAAGGGGAAAGTGACTCTACAGCATTTGTCTGGGGCTCAAACCCTCAGCAGCTGTGGCCCCTACTTGCAGCCATTTGCGGGAAAGTGAGGCCAGGGAAGGGGAGGCAGGCGGAGGGAAGCCAGCGGGCTGGGAGAGGCCTCTGGGGCGCCTCCTTGGCACCACCACAGGAACCCACAGCAGCACCTCCTGACTCAAGCCCTCAACTCTGACATCTAATACGAGGTGTGCCCTGTCTAGAATGCTCTTCCGCTGGTGCCCTCGTGAGGGCCTGAAAACGACCTTGAGGGGTCGGCGGACGGGGCTGATGGTTATCCCTTCTCGCCAGGGGGTGGGCGGTGAGGGGGGGCGTGGGGACTCCGAGGGGGTAAGCACCCACCCGAGGCTGCTAAGAGGCAGAGCCGGGACCCACACCCGCCCAGGAGCGCTACTCTCAGCAACGGCTTCTCCAACCATCTGGGGACAGCCTCAGCCTTTAAACTGTCATCAATCCATTACTGACGCTGAAGTGTTTAACGCGAGGCTGTCACCCCCTTGGCAGGCACCCCCATTAACTGGTGTGCTCATGGAAACCTGAGGCTTTGAAGTTGATGAATCCAACCTTTTAAGTTTTACCATTTAAGCTAATGGGAACGCGCCGGCATCTGTTTGTACTTATACATCTCTACAACGGACCTAATGGTTGCCGTGGCGACCCAGAGTCGCCTGCTCTGTTTAGGGACTATAATTATCCCTGCGACAGCCTTCTCTGTGACCGGGCTGGGAAGCCGGAGACGCGTGAAGCAGGAACGTCAGGCTGCTTTTGTGTGCAAAACTTTCTGCAACCTTACACTCTCATTACACACACACGCGTGCGCACACACGCACGTGCAGGCACCTACCTCAGGCAGGTTGGTTTCACACCCAACAGGGCAAAACTGGATCCCACCACATCAGACCCAACCCCTCCTCTTTTTCCCTTTGTCACCACGGAGTCATTTGTATCTGAAAATCTGAGACTTGGAGAATCGTCCTTGAGTCTTCCAATTCTGGAGTCTTGAGATCCCAGACCTAAAATTCTAGAATGCCAAAGCCTTCACCTTTTGCCACTCTGGAAACGTGTGTTCTAGATTCCAGAATCATGGAAAGCTAGTGGGATAGAGAGGTCTAGAATGATAAGGCCATAATGTCTTGAAGCTAAAAAAGGACTTCCCTGGTACCTTGCCCAATTTCTCACTAAATGCAAGAGGTCTCCCTAGAGGTTATCCTCTAGCCTTTGCTTGAATACTCTTAGGGGTGGTGAGCTCACTACCTACTGCTTTAAAAATCCTTCTTTATATTGAACCAAAATATGCCTCCTGCCACGCTCGTTTCTGGGTGCTGGCTGTGCCAGCCCCTTGGGAATGCAGAGGCCCAGCCGGGTCTCACTGACAAGCCAGCACAGCCCTTCAAGGGAAGGGCTATCCCGCAGAGCTGCGGGATAGCCTAAGATGTTTCCTCTCCAGACTAAACCTCCCTAGGACCCTAACTGAGGACCCTCCCCAGACAAGGGCAGTCAGGAACCTGGGCTGGTGGAGAGACCAGTTCTGCCATTGCCAGTGTCAGGCTTGACAGGTGTCAAACACACATACAAAGGGGACTGTCCAGCAAGAGGCTTCCAGCACCCACTTCTGTAGGCCTGAGTCCCATGGGTCTTAGCAAGCGCCACAAGTCTGGTCTAGCTGAGCCTGGCATTTGCTAGCCGTTGGGCAGCCAGCCATTCCCTCCAGTGAATCTGATCCACTTAGGTGAGCCAAAGATGGGAAAAGAGAGGGCATTTCAGTCCTTCAAAGCCAGGGGTCCCCTTCCTTCTCCCTCTGGGGCCCACCTCCTGGGCCCACCAGGCTAGGCAGTGCCTCCCTCTAACCTGCAGTGCCCCTCCAGCCCACCCTATCCCACACAGTTCACTCCATCCTGGCAGAGTCTTCCCTTCTGGGCCAGGGCCAGGCCAGGATTCAGGAGTCCCAGAGTTTGCAGGACCCATCTGAGGCCCTCAACAGGGCAGCGGGACCCCCAAGCTTGCCCCCAGCCCCCCACTTGGGCCCACTACCCACAGCTGCTCCTTTCCAGGGCCCCTGGCGACCACCGTACTGACCACGTCTCCCCTTCTCCCCAGCTGTCCTCGCAGAGCCTCCAGCCAAGCGGCCAGAGCTGGGGGTGGGGAGAGGTATCTTATAGCAGCCGGGGAGAGGCACAGGGAACTAAAAATACAGTTTATACTGCAACGCTCCTCCTCTTCCCAGAGGCCCAGAGGGGCTTATGGGAGGAGGGCCGGGAGGGAGACGGGGCCCCAGAGCCACCAGGTGGGGCCTGGGAATACCAGCCCCCACCCACCCCCACCTCCCTTGGAGGCCTAGGGTTGCTCCTCTGGCCCTGCCTTCCACCTGTCACCCAGAGCACCCTTCCCAGACCCCCATCCTCACCTTCACAGGCCCCGTTCTCCCTTCCAGGTCCATCTGAAAGGAACGGCTGCACCCCCAGGAATCTTCCCCAATTCTACCCCTTCCCACAGAGGTGTCCTCTTCCCCCATTATGTATCCTGTCCCCGCTCCGGGCTCCTGCGCTTGCTCTGGGGTGCACAGTGTGGATGCGGCCTCTCCCCATCTCCACCTGTGAGCTCCTCAGTTGCAGGAATGACAAGCAAGGAAAGGCCAGGCATGAGATTTGAAGCCAGGTGGTCTGGCTCTACAGCCTCTACTTTTAACCGCTCTGCTTCAACTGCTAGGAACTTTTGGACCCTTCCTCCCTGCACCCTTTCACCTTCCTGATGGTACCTAGCAAGGGAGTAGGTCAAATAAGCTCTTTGGATTTTTATTTTATTCACCTGAGTCCGTCCAGGGTCTCGTCTTCCAGGAGGTAAAGGCGTGATTGGGAACCTTCCCCCGTAGGGAGACCCTGCTCCTGCTGCCATCTAGCGGCAGCAAAGAGAAAAGCCTCAGCCAATGGCTCTGCTCCTGCCATCCACCTTGTTTGTTCATTCATCCACCTTCCCAGCTAGCCAAGTGGGGTCTTTCCCAATCTCTTTTTTAGAGCACCTTTGTGTAGAACACCAGGGACTTCTCCAAATTCTTGGAAATTAAGTAAGCCGTGTTCCTTGTCCTCAAGGGGCTCAAAGCTGAGCGAAAGGGGCCACCAATTCAGGGGTGCATCAGAACCATGAGCTCCCAGAGGGTGTGGGGAGGCAGCATCATGGAACAGGCCCCTCTGCGGAGGTGGTGATCCTGCCTGGATCTTAAAGCAGGGAGTGTTCTGCAGGATGCCTGAAGCAGAAGTGACAGCCCAAGGGCCTGAAACAGGCACAGGTGCATGGGGGAAGGCTGGGTTTGACAGTGAGAGGGATTTGAAAGGGACTTATGTGCCAGAACAAGGACTCAAGGACCTAGAATCAACAATTCAGTTCCACCAACAACCACGCTGAACACCAAGAAGGAGTCCTGGGGCGAGGGGAGGGAGGGACTTGTAAACAGATGGGATGGAGGCAATAACGGAGGCAGCCCAGCATAGGGCTTTGGAATCAAACAGGCCTAGATTTGAGGTTTTGAGGTTTTCCCCCTCCATGCACTACTTTTGTGATCTGGGGAATGTGTCAGAACTTTTCAAAACCTTTGTTTTATCATCTGTGAAATGGCAATTTTAAAAATAATTACATGTCTCAGATGTAATTGTGGGGATTAACAAAAAGGAAATATGTGTACAGAATTCAGTGTAGTGCCTGGTATATAGTGAGTGCTCAGGACTTGCTCACTGTGATCTAAGGTCCAGAAGAATTATGAAGGAAGGCATAACCAAACTTTTCAAAGTGTATTAGGAGTGTGCTAGGAGGGTAAAGTGAGGAAAGGATATTCCAAGCCCAAGGACCAGTGTGTTCAAGCACATGGAAGTTTGTTGTTAGGATTAGGTTTGGCTGTGGGTGACAGAAAATCCAAAACAATGTGGCTTTAACACGAGGGAATTTATTTCTCTTACACTTAGAAGTTTGGAGCTAGGAAGTCCAGGGCTGTTATGGCACACAAGAATGTGAGGGAGCGTGGCTTAGTTATATACACAGCCTCCACCTCCTGATCCAAAATAGCAGCACTAGCACTAGCCATCACATCCTCATTCCAACCAGCAGCAAGGCAAAAAGAGCAAAGAAGGTTGAGCCGCTTAACTTTAAGGACACTTCCCAGAAGCTGTAATCAAAACCGCCTCTTACTGCACATCATGAGGCCTCGCTTCACTGCAAGGGAGGCTGGAAATGAAGGTTCCATTTTCTATATGGCCAGATCCCCCGATAAAATCTGGGGGGGGGTCTATTACTTAGGAAAGAGGGGCGAATATAAATTGGATGAAAGATAGTCTTTTCTACCATAGTCGATATAAACAGCATGATATTATGTAAGGCACTACACACATTTTAATGTTCCTCTGGTGGAAAAAGTGAGGGAGAGAGTGAAGGAAGACGCGGTTAGAGGAATAAACAAAGGCATAACCTTGAGCACTTGGTGAGCCACAGGAGTTTGGGTTTCTCTCCAGTGGCAAGCCATCGAAGGGTTTCTGACCAGTTTGCCATTCTAGAAAGACCACACTAGCTGCAGGTGGGAATTAAAAAAACGGGGAGGACAACCTGGAGGAGGAGACATTTCTCCCCAACATTTTACCATGGAAGATTTTAAATGTATATCAAAGTCGAAAGAATTTTACAGTGCATGCCATATACTCTTCATCTACAGTCTACCATTGACATTTCCCTGCACTAGTTTTCTCGCTTCTCTATCCGTCTATCTATCCCTCCATCCATCTGTCGGTCCTTCTTATTTTCATGGTATTTCAAAGTAAATTGCAGACACCAGTCCACATTCCCCTAGATACTTGAGCATCACTAGATCAAGTTCAGTGTTTGTTTACATTTTTCTTTTGATGCAAAATTTTTATCCACTGAAATGCACACCTCTTAGGCTGACATTTGTGCTGTTTGGATAAATGCATACGACCACTTAACCCAAACCCCATCGCGGTGAGAACAGTACCTTCACCCCCAAAAGTTCCTGCATGCCCCTTCCCAGTCGATCCCCACCCTTCATAATTGTGAAGGAGGGAATTATGCCCTTCATAATTCCTCTGTAGTTTATATTACAGTAAGCATTGAGCGCTCAATATATACCAGGCACTACACGGAATGCTGCACACACATTTCCCTTTTTTAAACCCTCACAATTACATCTGAGACATATAATTATTTTTAAAATTCCCACCTCCCAGAGACAACCACTATCCTGATTATTATTATTATTACTATTATTATTTTAACCACAGATCGGTCGGGGGAAGCCAGCCATTTAAGCGATCCAGGTTGTAGGGCGGGGCTTTTGACCCGAGGGAGAGGCAGGCAAAAGAAGAGGGAGGAGAGGAGACGGGATCGACAGGATGGCACCGGGGATGGCGCGCATCCTGAGCTAGAGGAAGGGCTGTTTGCTTCGCTAGAGCGCCCGCCCCATTCCGCCCGAGCGCGAGCGGCGGCGGGGTCCGGATGGCGCTGGCTTCACCGGCTGGGCAGATGGCGGCGCCGTCAGCTAAGGCGGGGGCCGGGAGGAGGGGCAGAGCCCGTCCTGGGACTGGCCGCGTGGCACTGGAGCCAGCCGGCGCTGCGATGCGCGTGTCGCCCTGGGAACAGCTCCTTTTCTCCCGATTGCCGCAGGGGTTGGGTTGAGCTGTGCTTTGGGGGCAGTGGGGTCAGGCAAGTGGCCGCATCCTTTCTTCGGTTGAGTCCTCCCCCATGGTACTGAGCAGCCCAGCTTCCCCGGGGCCCCCTCCACCAGGGAGCCCACCAGGGAGCCCGCTCCTCCGCCAGCTCTCCTCCGCGCTTTCCCCGAAGGCGCCCCGCCCGTCCTGGTCGAGTGGTAGCAGTTGCTCACCAAAGGCGGCGGTGTCTGCAAAGGGATGGGACCTCACTCCTCAGAGAGACCCCACGCCCTCCCTCCTTCCTCTCTCTACCTTCTGATAAAAGAACAACGTTTCGTGCAATTTAGGATCTCAGCTTTTTTGAACAATTCTTGAATAGGACAGTATCCCATTCAGAAAGAAGAAGGGAGCTCCGGGGAAGGGGTGGGGAGGGGAAGCTCACGCAGCTTGAATGCAGAAGCAAGGGAGGACATGTTCTGACGGCTGATGCTGTTTCCATATACTTCGGGGAAGGGGG